>JAOTOM010002392.1:0-100955 GCA_034440615.1 Ashinkailepas kermadecensis
TCCAGCAGCATACAATTTGTAAAAACCTGCAGCAGTATCTGATCAACGTACAGCACTGCAACACCACTGCACAACGTACAATTTTCCCGCCATTGCGCCATCATGCACACAACACATATCAGTATGCGGCTAACGTACACCAACGCGACAACACAATGCAACATGCAATGCTTCAACAAACGTGCAATACTAACCACATCATACAACTTCAACACATAGCCACACGCTTGTGGCCAAGGCCACGGCATGTGGTTGGCACGCAGCTGAATAATTATTCACATTGTGCAGCACTCAGCCATAGCCACCACTGCCAATAATGTCGTGCACCGTCAGCCATAGTTGCCCATATCCCGTGCTGGCTATTCGGCCTCCTCGCACTCATTCAATCCATGGATGCTGTGTCGCGTCAAACCTATAGATGTCGGATCGATTAATCCTATTCCAGTTACGAGGGGGGGGGGGGGGTGAATTCCATACACTTGTGGTTTTTCGCCTGCCGTTCCCCGACCCTTTGTGATGATGCGTAAAATTCGGTGACTTGCCCTAATTTTCCCTCCTTTCTACTTGGTACCAAAATTTTGGCATCGTAACCATATCCCAGGTAGATCCAGGAGTGAATATTGGGAAGCACTTGCAACATATTTTTCGGTAAAGCTTAAGAGCAGCACATGCATATGAATATTTTAACTGTTTTACTGTTTAAGTGACTACAATTTTGAACCTTACCAATCCACTGAAATGCTCATTTTGAGCCTATATGTCAGGGGCGGATCCAGGGAACGAAAAACAGGCAACATGCGACAGGTTTTCTGAAAGCAGTTCATTTACGTTGGCATCGGAAAGTTGGGAGGATGTGGTGAATTCAGCACAAATGGCAGTAATGCATCGCAAGCAGCGGCGGAACCACAAGTTGTTTTTCCAATGGCGGATCCCGGAGATCATGTTCAAGGGATCCTTGATGACGAAATAAAAATAATCTGAAAAATCACAGACACGAACGCCTCAATGTCAGAGAGAGAGAGCCACGCAACTGTGTAAAACACTGGGATTGCGCCTGGATAATAAAGTGGCAACGCGTCAGCTGCGATGCTGCATCACTAAGAGTGGAAGCATGCTCGTCGCCGGAAGCACAACGTTAATCAACATGCAACAATCAACAGATTACACACAGATGTGTTGAGTGCTCGCCATCGGTCAGCACGCAATGCTGAGTCCTCTAACTGGCAAAGGTTGACAATCCGACGGCAGGGCTGTCATTCCCATCCCCAAAAACAGTCCATAGTTCGCCAAGATCCCCAAAAAGTAGTTTTTTTTTGTACTGCGCATTGACCAGCATCTCATATGGTCAATGCACAAACATCCTGGCTCCCTGGACCCAACCTAATGTCGTAGGACCCGTAAAATTACAGCATTTTCCTGTTTAATTCCTACTCAGGGACGTGCTTGGCTGTGGCGGCTACCACCAACACTTCCGAAAAAAAACCTCCTAAAGTGGTGAAAGCAGAGGGAAGATAACGCGTCGCCCATACGTCAACAGACCTCAGCGACAGGAGACCACATCGTGACGGAATTCTACAAGGCACAGTATATCGTGATGTGATAAAAACACATCAAAATATAACCTCTAACCTTTCATGGCATATTGATAGCCTGGTTGTTTTCTCCCAAAGAAGTGTTCCTGAACGGCACCAATATGGAATACCTTCTATAATACACACCTAAAACTTCAACTTAAGGGCTGGTTGTTGATCCAATGTGACCACTGTGACATATGATGCCAATAAATCTGATATGACCAGGATCTACCAGCAAATGGCTTTAAAAAAGCACCACATGGGCCACTTCTACAATACAAACAAAAAATGAACTGCATCAAGGTCAAGTCACTAACCCACATATGACCCTTTTGCCCTCTGACATACCTAAACAATATCACCAGCATGATACATGGGCAAGTGACTTTTACATGCCACCCATCCAGACTATCCTCCTAGTGATATAAAATAACAATCTGGAGTTCATGTCAGGCCCCTTTGGCCTCTGTGCGCCATTATAGATTCAGCTTCTAAAAAATGTCATCAGGCAGACAAAAAAAAACTATTTAGAAGGCCACAGGGTCAACAAAATGTCACAAAGTCAAACGTTGAATTTAGAAGACGACTCTTATTTGTATTGACACACCTTCCACTTTAAAATGATATATAAGCTTGACAAGCTAACTGCTACCACTAAAACGGCGTAAAACTTATGCACTATTTCAACTTCCCTTGTAACTTCAACAATTTAATGACATGAATATTATGGCCACTTTGACCTAGACACCTAAAAACCTCAGAATCGTAATCTGGGCCAGAGATAACCCTGAGCACCTGTTTTAATTAAAATCAAAGCAGGTGTGGTGAACAATTTGGGAATTGATCATTCATGATTTGCCCTGGAATCGCCTTATAGACAATTGTTAGCTTCCCACCCAGTCATTGATATAACCTGGACAAGCAATGGCTGACTTACTTCCAGTGTATCATCCTCTGATCCACTATGTTACAATTTATTTGTTACACCAGGGGGGGTCATTGGTTTTACGACACATCGACTGTTGAGTCATGTAGCGTCGCCAATCTCTCACGCCGATTGGTCGCGGGCGAAGAGTAGCGACAGGTGAGACTCGAACCCACAATCTTTCGATTGTGAGGCGAGCATCTTACCCCTAGACCACTCGTCCCCTTTGTTACACCAGGAATAACTTCTCTCAGACCAAGATGATTTTGTTTATACCAAGGAAAACCTACTATGATCTGAATAGAGCAACTTGCCAATGGAAATATCCACTGCCAGATACACCTGCTACTAGAAAAAGAGACTGAAAGCCTTTAATCAGCTTTATCCAAGTTCTGAAGAAATAATGAGAGGATAAAGGGCAAGGTAGGTAGGTGTAAGAACCTACTTTGACCTGCATTATGTTGTATTCCAACTTAATCTACCTAATATCTACCAACGAATCTGGAGTGCACAAAATATATGAAATTGACTAAAATGACATGTTTATACCACATTTGGATGCCTTTGCTGGTACATATGAAACATGAAGATGACATACAAGATAACCAAACAACATTTTTTTCTAAATATTTCCAAATCTAAACCTTTTTAACACAATACTTCTACAAATTGCTCAAACATTCACTTGAACACATTCTAAAGCATAAATACTGTACTCAGAACAGTATTTATGCTTTAGTTAAGCAATTTTCCTGAATTTATTGTTTTTCTCATGGGTAGAGAACATCAAAGAACAATGAGAAGATCAAAGAACAGAGAACAAACATTGCTTCAAGTCAACTTTCCCTCATACAAGTGTTCATAAAAGTATTTAGCTAGTATCTTCCATTGTAGCCCTGGGCGCTGCATGACCAATGCAGTCGATGCTTCCCTCAGCCCAAATAACCAACCAACCATTGTAGCCCAAATGGGCAAATATGCAAAACAAATGTCATCAAAAATGAAAAATAAAATCTTCAAGTGCATTTTGGTGCATCCATAAAGATAAGCAAATGCTGAAAGTTTCATTCAAATATCTTTATCTGTTCCAGTGTGATTAGAGACCTCACTTGACCTTGAATCACCTGCTGACAGTAGATGACCTGACCTCAAGATTTTCACACATGTCAAATTGATGTTGGGAAAGATGTCACAAATTTCGGTGTGCTGCCGCATGCTGATTCTTTGCTATTCATTGGGCACCTTAGTGGAGGGCAGGGGGAGGGGAGTAAAATGACACCTTGAGACGGGGTGGGTTAAACATATAAGCTTAAAAACAGCCGCTTTATGACAAATATAGTACCTTTTGGGTAGAAGCACAGCATAGTTAATACAAACATGGTACTTTTGGTACTTTTCCAGAAGTAGCAAAGAACTTCAATTATATGGTAGCAATATCTGGTAGCAGTAATGGAGAAAATCATGAGTGATTTGGAGCAAAATTGGCACACCTGCCTAATGTCCACAGGTTTTGCAGTGAATCATCATTATTTATTCCTTCATTCTTTTACCCCATTGCCAAATGCACCAGCACTTCACTGGCACACTGGTGTGGCTGCACCATACAACACAACTATGGTGGTGCACAGCTCCTTGGGTGCACTGACCATGTCCAATGTACAAGGAGTGTGCACCAGAAGAGAGCTTGTCAAGATTGTTATACTTTACATGCTGACTAGTGCACAGTACTAGGCCAACCTGTTGCAGGAAGATGATGCTGGGGATGGTGAAGGACAGAGCGATGCTGGGGTCATATTGGAAGTACTGTACATGCAGGAAAAGGTATTATTGCAGCTTCAGGTGCTAAAAAGATAAGATTGACATACATTTACCTCAGTAAAATAAACAAGGTTAGACAAGGGTTTCTTTTTTTAATTTGGGCATTTTTGGGGCATTGAAAAGAAATAAAAACACTATTGTGTTCTTTAAAAAAAGGAGGTTCAGCCAAGTTAGGAACTTGAAATATTGCCTTTTTAACAAAACTTTCCTCTTGATTTAAAAAAAAATAAAGTTTTAAGCTGTTAGGTTGTGATTTTCTTCACAAAATTTTACATTATTTGCCACTACATATTACCTCACTCACTGATTCAATATGCTATGGGGACTATTTTGCTCTTCAACTGAAAAGAAAACATTTCTGGTGGAGATAAGTGATCACATCATCTTAATCATGTTAATAAACATGTATAAAATTGAACAAGTACAACCTCAGTCACACTCATACAATTATCAAAAGAGCCTAACCTACACCTTACAATATTGGATTGTGTATGTCTTACAAATGTATCACATAAAGTCTACCGATCAGGGCTGGATACCTCTCATGAACCAAGGGGATCCAAGTCTGGTAAATTTGTGCATGAAGGTAACTTTGAATTCTTGGAATTTTATTTTTCCAGTGCAAGTCTCATGGATATGGTTAACATGATATGACCACTCACTTCCTCTGCAAATGCCTACTATTCAGTTGGCAGGCAAAATAACACCAAAAAGGGGCTTAGAGTTGGATAATATAGCACAAGCAATAATGCTTTAAAAATGACAAATAACATGTCATAGCATAACCTTGCCTATTGCCCCATGCAAGAAAAAACAATCATAAAAATGTAAAAATTGAAGTAATTATCATTCTTAAAAAATTCCCATTCAAAAACCTAACCAAGCCTAACCTAATTTGTTCATGAAGAAACAAATTGAAGATTTTTTGTTCACACATTTCCCAAATAAAAAACCTAACCCAACCTAACACTTGTTTGCTTCATATACTTAAAATGTGTGTAAAAACTGTCTTGTGAATGGCCCTGGACCTAGATATGCATCTTCAATTGGGTATAACTAATTTTCAATCACAACTCATTGAAATAGGCGATAAAGGTACCTACATATTATCAGTACTTGTGTATCACCAACTTAAATATTGTTGGCATATCCGATTTAACATATGACTAGGTAGGCATATTTAACGTATGCATACCTATTGTTGAATGAGTTCACACAAATGTCTGCATCATGTACTGGCAAGTAAGGGTGCCAATATTGTTCTTGGAGTGGTGGAGGCAAGTCCAGAATGTTAATGTTATATCATCACTGACACAGGATGCTCCATCTCAGTCTATATTCACTGACAGATGTGTGAAGACTGTTGTGATGGCCAGAGGGGCAGCCGGCCGACACAGGTCCCCAACAGATGGTCCCCATCTGTCAGGCCATCACACACGCTCCCACACAGAAGACATTGATTAATAAGCATTGCAGACATGCATGAGGTGTGTTTTTGAAGTAGATAGGTAACTACCTAAACTTATCCTCATACCTGAGGACTATCAATGAATTCCAACAAATGTGCAGTTCTCAAAGCACACTGTGGCTCATATGACTGGAGAAAAAAAGAATTTGCCTTTATGCACATTATTACCTAGATTTAAGTCAGGAAAACTTTGTGGAGATGCATACTGACTTAGACATCATAGTAGATATAAACTTGCATTTCCATCATCACATTGCTGGCATGGTACAAAAAGCTGGAAGTCTGATGAGCAACTTACTAAGTTCTACTTTGTCATTCTCCTGAATTTATTAAAAATCTGCATACTACTCATGTCAGGCCTCTTTTGGAGTTTTCCTTGTGAGTTTGGAATATGGGCTACAGAGGTGACTTGAGGACACTAGAATCAGTGCAGAGGTGGACATGGAACATAGAGGGGATGGAAGGTCTGGATTCGACTGTGAACTGGATCCAGTATAAACTGGATAGTGCCAGATTACACAAGCTACACTTGTAGGAGAAGAGGGGGAGGGGGGTCTGAACACTTAAGATATGCAACACATAGCTCTACTGATGCTTCTGTATGGCTGAACCAGTAATTGTACTGTGTTTACTAAACACAAAAATGAACAAGCTATCCATATTCAAACAGTTCCTTTCAATAAAAATCCTCTAACCACTTGTAAAAAGGGTGCTGTATGGCCAGCACAGTTGAAGCTCCCATAAACCCAAATAACCAACCAACTAACCACTTGCAAAGAGCAACTTTAATATGGATAATTATTTTGTAGTGGTGTGCCATATGCTGAACACAAAAATGTTGTGCAGGATTACCTCAGTGTTGCTGTTGTGGTACAAGCTATTAGTAGCCACTAAAAAAAATGCTGGTGTAAATGTAAAACAAAATATTGAAAGTGACTTCCTCATGGTTTCCTTAAGCCAACTACTCTTGGAAGCCTAAAAATGGCACCTGTGAACTTTGCTAGCTCCATACACAAAGAATTGGTAGAACCATGCGATCAGACCTTCATATGTTGGTAGCGAAAGGTCCATAATTGATTAATACCATCAGCTTTTTGTTACTTATGCTCTGAACATGACGTGGGAGACGTCAAAAGGTAGGTGTTTGGGAAACAGAACATGTTCAAATACATTCTCTTCCCCTACTTGGTGAAAGGTAGACTGGTTTGAGCAGATATTATAAAATGTTGGAAGATTTTTCATGGTCATTCTGCCATTAAGTTCCTGACATGCTTGTGCTGGCACCATTGAGGAACACATGTGGACACTCACTGAAATTGGTTCATAGACATGCATCAGCGGATTGTAGAAATATATTTTTAGCCTCAGATGCTGTGCCAGATGCTCATTGCCTGATGATGTAGTAACCTTAACAGACCTGGCTGCATTTGACTCTGCACTGCACTCAAATCTCTGCACACTCTTGTACGAATACCTATACTGAATAGGTTAACCATAGCATATTAATCAGACTTGAAGGGTAGCTTCTTCTTTATATTTTTTTAGGTGGTGTGTAAAGAACATGCAAAACTTCATCGGAGATCATCGAGGAAATATACATCTCCTCAGTCGACATGCTCTACATCGCGTATTCAGCCTGCATCATGTCGACTGTTGGCGCAGTTGGTTAGGGCGTCCACTTTCCGTATGGATGGTGGTGGGTTTGAATCTCGCCACTGATACATATTTAACCTGATCACACAGTCATTAGGGGTCAGGGTCGTTAGTTAACGTTGCACTTTATATTACTTTACACTATCATATCGTTTATTGATGTAATAATATTTGTCCATGAAAGTAAACAGGGACATACTCAATTAAAGCCTACTGATGCAATGAATGTCCAATTGTACCATTTGGAATTGTCATCATGGAACTTTGTCTCTGGAAGGGTGCTTCTGGCTGAACAACTTGAGGGAGCATTCGGGCACACTGAAGGTCAGACTTCTTTCAATGCTCAACTCTGGCAGAAAACCTGAGGGGACACTGGGGACACATGTCCTGAGCGCCCCTTGTATCCACCCTGTCCCAGAAATGATTGAAAGGGAAGCTGATGAACTGGAGCCACTGAGATGGTTCCATGACAGCTTCATGCTGCCCCACAGTAAGACCTCTCACTTTCTGCAGGAATTCAACTTTTGGTATGTTCGAACCAAAGTGCTCATACCTCACAGTGAGGGTTTGTGACCCCATGAAACATTGCATCCATATCCAGTTCAAGCTGTTTATTTCAACAGCCTGGTTCCATATGCACCACATTGTTACATTTTGAGTGCAAGCAATGCTACCATAGGAAGTGCAGAAGATCCCCAGTCAACATGCCTCTCACATAACGTTCACAGGGGGTCGGCCACCTAAGATCTGAAATCTGAAGCACACAATTTGGAGGAATTACAGCTGCAGTGAACTGACTGCAGTATACATTTCATGACCCCAGGTCAATGTCTTCAGGGTCAAATGAGGTCACAATCGGCCTCCACTCCACCCCAGCCGGCACCACCTGTACATACAGAAAGTATGCACTTTCCACTGCCGAACGGTAGGTAGACCGGGTATTCTTCAAGTATTACCGGTAATCTTTACCTTTCGGCCGACATATACTGCCAAGGTTAGTGATTTGTAAAGAGGTGTACAGTGAAGTCACAGGTGTCAGGGAAGTGACGTCACAGGAGTCGGGTGTCGATGACGGGCACACTTCCTTTATCTCAACAATGTATCCAAGCCATCGTTAGCTGACTGCCAGTCAGCTGTTGGTGACGTCACTCAAATGTACCAACACCCGCAGCTGGGTGCACTGAATGTTCCAAGGGCATCACCAGGAATATTTGTAAGGGTCAGGTTAGGTTAGGTTAGGGTGTTAGGTTAGGTTTTCACCATCGTGAAATAGCATCTGCACACCCTCCCCTCTGTATGTTCGAGTGACGTCACCAACAGCTGACTGGCAGTCAGCTGACGATGGTTTGGATACATTGTTGATATAAATAAAGCATGAGGGGTAATACTTGAAGATTACCGGTAGACAGTTCATACGTACGCTCGCTACATGAGCTGGTACAGACTGAGTGCTGACGTTATGGTCGGTAGTATGGACCCATTGTGCGATCGTTACGGCCAGCGATTTTTTTTAACCCATATTAGAAATCTTGTCTGACAATATATTAAGGATGTAGTGGCTACTCTAAGTATGTAAATTTTGCTTAAGGTACACTTTCCAGATCCTGTTACTTCCCCTGTCTATCTCATTACCTTATTTTTATTTTATCTAGGTGGCTGGCGTACCTGCAGATATGGGTTCCTCGATCGGCCACGGAACTCATCTCTGGGTGACGTGATACTCGAGAATTTGGGGAGCCAACCAGTTGAGAGAACCTACATAGGTAGGTACCTAGCAGGGTTCGCAACAGTCCATTGATATACAAACATAGATTACAGGCCGGCAAGATAACACATCGGATTACAGCCCGTTCACACATTAAGATCTGTCGTAGTACCTACGTATTCGAGACGCATTACTCGGCAAATATTGCGAAACCAACCTTTCTTTGTGCAATTTCCTGTCGACCTCCGATTCCAACCGCTTCCCAAACACTTCGGGTTTTTTCTTCACGCCTGCGCCATTACAACCTGTGCGTCGTGTTTGTTTGTTGATAGTGAAGCTAACATCTCTATTCAATTGCTGTATTTGGAAGCAGCGCCCTCGGTGACGATAATCAGAAACATTAAGTGCGCAGGCATCAAAAAATCAATTCTCATGCAAGGTTTGGGGAGCGGAAAACTTAATGATGCCTTCTATTGTAATATTTTGATTATTGTGACAAACCAGCATCTTGGATATTTTGAAAATGAATCACAATAATTGGCAATTGATACGTACTCGTCCCCTCGACTTCTCGTGCGTGAGACCTGCGTGGGCGCTGCCTGTGGTATTTGATGATAACTTTTGCTATTAATATGCGAATTGAATTTATTTCTTATCATTAAGGTCAATAAAAATATTTATGTCGTTTATTTATTGTGTTCAGATTGAATACTCGTAACATTTTTAATGACAACTGCAAAACGTTTATAACTTTTCGTAGTGCTGTTGGGATATTGACAATTACAATTCCCGGAATTTGTAACTATCGTCTTCAATGGACGGCACGAATGCTCCGAAACGATTAAATGGCGTCGAATTTACTACTTTGTTTTTGTCTGGTGCTTGGAGTCGCGATATCACAAACTACAGTACAACCATTCGGTAAGTTTGACGAGATATTTGTGCGAAGATGCTTGGAACGTGCGTTCATTTGCTTTTAATGTGACCTGACCGTGACAATTCCACTGCTTGACGAACGACTTCAAACTGGCTGTGTTTTTTTGTCTTGTGAATTTTTAGATTGAGTTTAATGGTATAATTTGCTTTTTATTCAATGTGGCATGCCAGTTCCAGCTTGGTCCATTAGCTGGACAAGCATGCTCCAAAGGGTGTGTCATGCATTAAGCTCTGAATATACAATGCAAATAGGTGTGTCCAAGGCAACTACAATTATAATTACAATCATAAGCTGCTGAACAGTGTTTGTGCAGCCTGCTATGTCAAATCAATTTCAATTCATCCTGAGGTGCCATTTTTGAGCTTAGGAAATTCATTGGCGGCTGTGCATTCATGTCATGTCTTGGCATGTACGCCAGCCTCCAATGGCTATATCAATATGTAGGTAATGTATTAGAGCTGCCTGTGAGTTATGTTTGGCCAAGAGAGGCAAAGACAAGAAGTTCCCAAGCCCAGTATTGGAAAATGGTAAATTTGGTAAATTTAAAATGGTAAATGGTAAATAAAATTTGGATACTCAAGTTTTTGCTATTGTGATTTTTAGCAAGTGCAATACAATCTTCACAGCTGCACATGTGTGTGTCATGCATTGCGGCATTATCGTGACCTGCTTGGTCTGAACTCAATTGATAAACTGGTGTATTTAATGTGCATTTAATGCAGGTCTTGTTATCCGGAACCCTAGAAAGGTGCACAGTAAAGTATACTTGGTATAATTAGTTATACTTAGTTATGTACGTAGTATAATTTTTTGTAGATCAGTTTCACAAAATAAAATTCCAACAGATTGGAAAAGGGCAAATGTAGTTCCTATTTTCAAGAAAGGAGGAGGGAAAGTTGAGAACTATAGGCCAGTAAGCCTTACATCCCTAGTCTGCAATGTACTCAAATCAATAATCAAGGATAGAATAGTTAGTTTTCTGGAAGGAAACAGATTGATTCAAGATACTCAACATGCGTTTAGAAAAGGGTGATCATGCGCAAAATGACCATTGCAGTCGACGTGCCCCTAAACACCAATTCATTCAAAAGGGTGATCATGGGTCTGTTCCCGTGGCTCCACTAACCTCCACAAACCACCACTGGTCATTCCCATCACAAATCCAGTGGAGATTTTTCCTCCACCAACCTCCACCAGTGGAGCAAAAGCTCCACCAGCCCAGAAGCAGGGTCCAATTGTGATTTTTTCAGTTGAGCTCAATTACGGCGCACTTGCACCATATATTTGCGCATAAACAACGTCCTCCATCATATGAATCTCATTTTCATGCATCAACTGAATACCAGGATCATCCTTCGCAAAGGAAATATGAAATTACTATTACAACTATGAACAATAATCGAATTGGTCGAGGCACCTTAAAACTCAAATAACGAACTAACAATAATCGAAGTAACAGATGCAGATCACAAGACATGTTTTTAGGCCTTTGATCTACATCATTCGGCCTAAGGGAAGATGTACTTTACCGGCTGGATCGGCTGCAATTCCCGTGCCCAGAAGTACCGCCGTTCTCCTGTCGCCGACTAAAATCCTACTCGAGCCTGATCGACTAGGTCGGTCAAGTTGAGATGAAGAAAAATCAGCATCGGGTAGAGAAGCGCCTCAGGCCAAGGGAGCCCGGCAGGTCCAGACACTAGATTATATGCTGTACATTAAGGATGCAGGCCAAACCGCAAAACAGGGGGAGACGATGCTCAACCGAGAGGAAAGAGAGATTGCTTGGTTCATCCCATAGGCAAAAAGGACGTGTGCTCTCCGCAGTCTCTGAGGACATGTACATAGCCAGAAATAAACAAAAATTTGGGACTTTGTAAAACAAGGCATACTATGTACATTGTGTGAGCATCTGGACAAACATTTGAAAGGCAATTTGGCCAATTTATGATACAGTGCCAAATGCTTCCTTTTTGTCACGGCATTAACACCGCTGTCAGCTGATATCTCCACCAAGCTCCACCGGTCGTTCCCGTGGGCCAGTCTCAACCAGCCTCAACTAGCCTCCACTGAGTTCCTTCTGGTGGAGCCACGGGAACAGACCCCATGTCTCACAAATCTCTTGGACTTTTTGAATTTCACTACAGAACAATTTGATCATGGAAATCAGGTTGATGTAGCATGTCTTGACTTTAGTAAGGCCTTTGACAAGGTACCCCATAAATAGTTAATGATGCAGCTTCAGGTCCATGGTATTGCAGGTAGCATCCTAAAATGGATAGAGTTGTGGCTTTCAGATAGACAGCAGAGAGTGATGCTAAATGGTCCAAAGTCATGGCAAAATGTTCTTAGTGGAGTCCTCCAGGGGTCAGTACTGGGGCCACTATTGTTCATTATATTTGTAAATAACATTGAAGGTGGCCTAAGCAGTAAGGTTTTGAAATTTGGATGATTTGAAGGTTTTTAGGGCAATAACAGTACACAATGAGCAGGTCTTGCTGCAGAAAGACTTAGACGAACTTGTGAAGTGGTTGGAAAAATGCTTTGACATTTTGACCAAAAATGACTATGCATTTTGCTTACACATATTACTTATGCGTATTACATAGGTACTGACTACATAGGCTTTTCTGTCAGTTACTGATATACAGATTCCATGCACAAAAAAAAATAATATATCCATGAAAATGTACTCCAGAAGAAGTTGGTATGCACTCTGACTCCCAACCCAGAAAGTAAGTTTCCCACTCTGATAGCAGGTGAAGATGTCAGCCCCTAATAACGTCACAGCAATTTGACTCAGTTTTGGGTGCTGAATAACCTATGCAGTTGATGCGCCCCTAAACCCCAATAACAACAACGACTCAGTTTTTACAACAATATGATTCAGTTCTACCGTGCTCGATTTTTTACATCTGTGCCATCAAACCCTTGCCAGCAGATGTGGTTTTTACATGTCAATATCATCTTTTGCCCATACTGTTTAGTACCATATCAAGATTTTGTTCGATGACATTGGAGGTTTTGACGTCTTCGCCTATTACCCTCCACTACGAACATCGAAATTCGGTAAATTTTTGATAAAAGGTGTTTTGGGAATACTTTTTCAGAATACTTTTTCAGAATATGATGTTTATGAACATGACTAAGAAGATGCGACCACTCATTTTTGGTGCTGATGCTTACTTTTCAATTTGGACGATGACATCACATTGGTATGGTGTAATGATGTCATAGGTATGGCACTGAGGCTTTGACTGGCTAATGCTACAAACGGTTCACATACCTTAATGAGATGGTCAAAGTAGCTTAACATAAACTAACCTAACCCAGTCTAACCTAATCTAACCTAACCTGCTTACCTCTTGGTTTATCATAGCTATATTTGATATAATGTGCCATGAGGTTAGGTTGACTAGCTAATGCTACAAATGGTTCACATATCTTAATGAGATGGTTGAAGTAGCTTAACCTAACCTAACCTAACCTAACCTAACCCAGCCTAACCTGCTTACCTCTTGGTTTATCATAGCTATAATTTATATAATGCACCATGAGGTTAGGTTAGGTTAAGCTACTTTGACCATCTCATTAAGGTATGTGAACCATTTGTAGCATTAGCCAGTCAAAGCCTCAGTGCCATACCTATGGCATCATCACACCGTACCAATGTGACGTCATCGTTCAAATTGAAAAGTAAGCATCAGCACCAAAAATGAGTGGTTGCATCTTCTTAGTCGCATTCATAAACATCGTATTCTGAAAAACAATTCCCAAAAATCTCAAAACACCTTTTATCAAAAATTTACCTTTAATTATAGGATGCTGGGCATGGGTCCATCGCTTCTGCCAGTTTAATCGCCATTGCCTCCTCAATTTATCCCTTGCAACTGCAAGGAAAGGAAGCACTGCTGCAAAGCTTCTTAGAACAGAAGCCTTGAAACGACTCAGACTCATGCTGATACTATTCTCGAACCTACACAGATCATTCCAAGACATGCAAAGGAACGGATTGTTTATTTGCATGTGGGACAAGTACAAGGTTATTTACTTTACCACCATGCCCATTTCTGTATTGTGTGTATCACAGAGTGGTGGCGGTTGTTAAAGGAATGTTGTTATAGGGGTTGAAGTTGAAGACTTGCATGTTACTTTAGCACACTTGTTGAGTAGCCTTTGGGTCCTGCAATCCCTTTAACCATCAAACCACTTTATTCAAGAGATCTTGAATTGCTTTGGATAAGGCAGGTAGAGGATTGTCCTTTGTTGGATATTATGCCACACTGGCCTCACTGGCAGCAAGGTGGCAGATGCTGCAGCTAAACGTGCCATGCATTCCCAGTGCACTCAAACTTTCTCCCTCCCCATCAGACATTACTGCTCAGGAATACCTGCCTTTCTGCAAACGAAATTGCAAAACAACTGGGAACTTCAGGCGTCCCTTGGGTCTCTGAAACACAACTTTTATTCTTCTTATATTCTTATGGTTCACTTCATCTTATTCTGTGTGCAGGGACGAGTGGTCTAGGGATAAGATGTTCGTCTCACAATCGAAAGGTTGTGGGTTCGAGTCTCACCTGTCGCTACTCTTTGCCAGCGACCAATCCGAGTGATAGATTGGCGACACTACATGACTCAACGGTCGACGTGTCGTAAAACCAATAACCAACCAAACCAAATTATCTTATTGTGTGTATTGTTTACATTAGATAACCTTGAAATTGTGGTGTTCAAGGTGTAGTTTCGTTTGTAAGATAAGTCTTTGTTTTTTGTTTTGTAGATAGCTTGTTGCCTTCTTTCCGGTATGTAGATATTATAAGTGAAATTAGAGAACACTAATTCTTTCTTAACATAATTTATTTAGTCTTGTGTTGTATAGTGCTTACTTGAGATACCTTCGGGTGGAGCGGCCACATGGCTTAGGTTTCTGTTAGCATAGAGGAATCAGTTTGTGTCTGCTTGGTGTTTAAGTTCTATATTTTTTTTATTTTTTTTATTAATCCGAGTTCTTGCTGGGGTGGCTTTATGAACCAGGGTCCTATTGCTAAGCAGAGCTTGTTGCATAAACCCCAGCCCCACCACCCGATGTATGAATTCCAGCCCAACGGCATAATTTTGACCGAAAGTTTAACGTGCCGTCAATGCACCGACATGGCTGCCCAGTAGCTTGTCCCCAGCCTTATCGGGCCAACTGCCAACTGACCCTCCCAGCCGGGGGCTAGCTGCGAGCACGCGAAACGACTCAAACCGTGTGTCGCCAGGACGGGGAGACCAGAGCAGGCCAGCGCTCCAACCAAATGCACCACCGCGGAGGCTAAGATAGAGTTTAAGATTAAAATAGTGAGCTTAAATTTCACTAGGTAGCTTCTAGAGTTGTCAGTCAGCCACGTGATCGCTTTGTAGACGGGTGGCGCGGCCTCATGGCTTAGGTTTCTGTAGTGTAGAGGAATAAGTGTGTGTCTTTTTGGTGTTTAAGTTTAAGATAGAGTGTAAGACTAAAATAGTGAGCTTAAATTACACTGGGTATATTTGTATATACTGATGTAATTATAAAGTTATCTAGGCTTTTTTGATTATATTTGTATTTAGTTTGGTTTAGTTGGAGTTTGTAGCTGGTGGGAGTCAGGATAGCTTATCTTTGCGTATCTTAGTTTGTGTAAGCATAGATATATTTTGTTGTTTGTTCAGTGCGAGTGTTACTAGATTAGGCATTAAATACAATACACTAGATAGCTCTTTCACTGATCGGTTGCATTAGTTGCTAGCTAGCTTTATAACTTGGTTAGTGAAGGTTTACCTTAACTAGACTTAGTTAGTAATAAGAGGAGCAAAAAAAGAACAATTTAAAAAAGAAAGGTGACTGAGAAGTGTGAGTGTATGGGACTTGAGTAGGAAAGTAGATATGTTATCAAGGGAGGTGGAGCGCCTGAAGTGTTTGGTGGCAGGGCCCATCATAGGAAATGCCAGCCAGTCAAGCCAGGTGCAGGAGTCTAGGAGTGATAGGGGTGGAGATAGCTTGATCCAGGATAGTAGAGTGGAAAGTAGCTGGATGCCAGAATACCAGACTAGCTTTAAGGAATATTGACACAGGCATTGAAATTAATAATAAGTTTGATGTACTGCAAGAGAGGGAGAGTAATGCTGCTAGGGATGGAGGTAGGAATGACCAGGTAGCTGAATATAGAGAGAGGGAGGTTTTAGTTATAGGGGACTTGAGAGTTAAGTATATGGATCGCACATTTTGTAGTATGAACCCCAGCAAACATACTTGTGTTTGTTTCCCAGGGGCCCTGGTAAAGGATGTTGGGGATAGGTTAGAAGGAGTAATGAAGGGTAGTGGAGAGAGTACAATAGTAATTGTGCAGGTTGGTGTAAATGATGTAGGAAGAGCTAAAACAGAGGAAACAATAAGGATAGGTAGGTCAGCAGGAAGTAGGAAGAGAGGAGTGGTAACATCCATCCTCCCTATGGTAAATGCAAGTGTAGAATGGTATTTGAGAGCCATTGGGCTGAATACCAGGGTGGCCAAGATTTGCAAGGAGCATGGGGTGAGATTCTTGGATTTTTTTTGGGGGGAGGACTGAAATGTTTGCATTAGATGGGTTACATCTGAGCAAGAGAGGAGTAGAATTGCTCAGCAGTAGGTATGGGGAGGCTCTCAGTAGGAAACAGGGAAACTAGGCAGGTCATGGGGGGATGTAGCTGATCAAGAGAGAGCATTGCAAGCAAGGGAAGGAATAGTATATCATGTTTTTATGTCAATGCCAGAATTGTTCGGAACAAAATTGGGGAACTGCATGCATATATGAAAATTGTCTGAAAAGCTAGATTTGGTATGTATAACTGAGGCATGGGTTCATGAAAGCATTTTTGGAGACAACTTGCAAGAATTTGAATTGACAGACTACAACATGAATGCTTATCATATACAACATGCATGCTGTAAAGGAAGGCAAAGATAGGAGGAGGTATACTCTTGTATGTCAGGCAAGTAATGAAATGTCATTCCATAGAGGATCGTGTACATAGTGAAGGAGTAGAATTCTTGTGGTTAGATATTATTCTGAAGAATGGAACAAAATTTAGGATTGGGGCATTCTATAGACCTGTTTTGTTGGGGGATTTCAACATAACAGGATTGGGAAGCAAAACTATAGGTCTAAACAAATCAGGAAGAAGCGTCATGGATTGTTTTGAGGAAAGTGTATTCTTTCAAATGACACATCAACCTACAAGGGAAAATGAAATATTAGATCTTGTGCTTAGTAATGAGGAAAATGTTGTACAAAATGTGAACATAGGAGAGACCTTTGGTAATAGTGATCACAACATTATATGCTTCTCATTGTATGTTTGAAGTGGAGGAACCAATAAAACATTATTTCCAACGTTTGCCAAAGGGAATTACAATGAGGGAAGGGAATTACAATTTGGGATCTTCCTGAATGAAATTCGTTGGGAAGACTTATTGAAGGGCTTAGATGCTTATGGAATGTGGAGAATGATAAAATATAAACTATTTCAAGGCCAGGATAGGTTCATTCTCAATATACAAATTAGATTAACCAGGGTTAAGCACCCTTCATGGCTGACCAGGGAAGTAAAGCATTTACTGGAGTCAAAGAAACAGGCATTCAAGAAACTAAAAGATGCTGACACTGAGGTAAACCTCGAATCATATAAAATAGCCAGAATTAAAGTTAGGATGTGTGTTAGGGCATCTAAAAGACTGGCTGAAATCAAATTAGCTTGAGAATGTTCAGCAGGTAATTCTAAGAGATTCTTTAGCTTCTACAAATTTACGGCTAAAAAGTGTAGTGTAGGACCACTGGAGGTAGATGGGGAAATAGTGGTTGATGATTGTGATATTGTGGAATCCCTAAGCAAGCAATTATCATCAGTCTTTACTAAAGATAATTCTGGTGCAACAGAAACAACTGAAGTTTATGCCATGACAAGTGATAGGCTGGAGGATTTTGCAATAACTACAGAAGCTGTAGAAAAGCGGTTGCAGAATATAAAACCTAATAAAGCTTCTGAACCAGATGATATATATGCTAGGATCTTAGTAGGGTGTGCTAAAGCTTTAGCAGTTTCCATAGGTATAATTTTCAGGGGGTCTATGGAATATTCTGAAGTACCTGAAGATTGAAGAAATGCAAACATAGTACCAATTTTCAGCAAGGGAAGTATGAAGTGTGTAGGAAACTAAAGGCCGGTCAGTTTGACCTCAATGGTTTGCAAGGCACTAGAAAATCTGGTTAAGCAGAATGTTCAGATTTATCTTGATATGCACAACCTTTTAAGGGATACTCAACATGATTTTGATCTTGAAGGTCTTGTTTAACTAACTTATTGGAGGTAATGGAGTATGTTACTAAAGAAGTAGATAATCAAAGCAGGATTGGATGTTTCAGTTTAGAGTATCGCATGGGGGTAAGAGTAAAATGAGATTGAGTATCGCATGGGGGTGAGGGTAAGAGTATTGCAGTTCCTCACTGAATGTATTTATATGTAGGGTGGACAATTTTTTTAGACAGGAAAATCTTGTTTTTAAGTTCTGATTTGTGGTGGATGGGGTGACATTTGTGCTAGGTGGGTGTGCACAGCAGATACCCCTTTAAGTGGGCATGGATGCGGTTTGAAAGTTGTTGGTAGGGCATTCAATCCACATGTGTTGAGGGGGATCAGGGGAATAGGGCTGGATAGCTAGGGTAGATAGGCATTGATATGTGTGTGGGATGTGGTGATGGTTTGGGTGGGTCTTTTTACCGGGCTTATGGTATGTTCCATTTACAGACTTAACTAGATGGGCCCGTGTGGCTCGTATTAAGCCTAAACTCTTTATGACTTCATGACAACCTTGTACGTTGGTCGTCGTCGCTGAGAAAATGTAGAAAAGGATGATGAGATTATGACGCCTACGAATAGGGCCCACATACGCTGCACACAGGTACCCTCTGACCAGGGAAGCAGAACTGCGCTGTTCCAGATATGATGCACTTGTGGTAATTTGGCAATTAATGTTGACCCGGCTTTGAGGAGGGATGAGGATGTTACTTCAATTCAAACTTGTATGCACTTTCATGCAAACTCGTACTGCGATGTTTTAGATGACAGCTCGAAGTGTCGATATTACGAGTCAAATATATCTGTGTACAGTGGCTACTCAGTTTCACGTCATTTACCTGTTGAAAGGTACATGCAGTCCTATGTAATGGCATGCAATAAATATACATGGGCGTTATATAACCACTAGCAGTTCATGCACCCTTAAGCCCAAATAGTATATCAATATGGATGGCATAATCAAGTGGCCAAAATCCAACTGTTGGTTTTGACAAATGTCTTGAGAGAGGAAGAGATGGAAGGATTTGGAAGCTCCGAAAGTTATCCCCCCCCTAGAAGCCGGTGGGCTAAATCCGTCAGTGACGGGTCAAAGCATGCTTCTGTTGTGTTGGTGTCCACCTAAATTGCACAATTTCAGGATGCCGTTGTTTTGCCATTGTATGATCTCGGGTTACAATCATAACAACTGGTCCATGGTATAGCTGTCATTCCCATATAAATGTTAAGAACGTAACCAGTTCACAGCTTATACATGAAGAAACACGTCATAAATTCGAAAACATGACGGGGCGAGGGTGGCCAAATGGTTAGTGTGTTGAATTATAAATGTAAGGGTCCTGGGTTCAACACTCGCACCACTCGGTACACTTCCCAATCCCGCGGTCCACCGGCGAAGCGGTGGGTGGCGCCATTAGCCGTCATTGTGCATAGAGTGTGTTGTAAACCACACAATAAACGAAACGAAAACATGACGATATCGGTATGCAATCATCTCAGGGTTTTGAAATACTGGAAATTCTGGAAATGTAGATGAACAGAATAGACAATGTATGGTCAATGGTTCCTGATACAGGACATGCAGACTTCACAGACCATCAATACTAGAGTCTTGGGGTGATGTTCAGGGAGGGAGTCTGGGAAGAAAGAAAGACTAATAAACCTACATGTTTGTGTGTATGTCGTTATGCTATAGTATGTTGTTGCAGTTACCCAAGTCTCCCAAAAGGCATTGCAACAGGGCAAGGCCGGTCGTTTATACTGTTTTGTTCTACTAGCTGAAAAGTGACTCATTGAGCATAGGGCATTGCTCGTACCTATGTAGTGGTATAGACCATCCAACCATCTTTGCTTTGCCTTGCATACATGCCGATGGTGTTACCGATCGTTTCATCTGGCAGCTTTGCTTTCTTGTTATATATATATATATATATATGTATCCGGCGAAGCGGTGGGTGGCGCCATTAGCCGTCATTGTGCATAGAGTGTGTTGTAAACCACACAATAAACGAAACGAAAACATGACGATATCGGTATGCAATCATCTCAGGGTTTTGAAATACTGGAAATTCTGGAAATGTAGATGAACAGAATAGACAATGTATGGTCAATGGTTCCTGATACAGGACATGCAGACTTCACAGACCATCAATACTAGAGTCTTGGGGTGATGTTCAGGGAGGGAGTCTGGGAAGAAAGAAAGACTAATAAACCTACATGTTTGTGTGTATGTCGTTATGCTATAGTATGTTGTTGCAGTTACCCAAGTCTCCCAAAAGGCATTGCAACAGGGCAAGGCCGGTCGTTTATACTGTTTTGTTCTACTAGCTGAAAAGTGACTCATTGAGCATAGGGCATTGCTCGTACCTATGTAGTGGTATAGACCATCCAACCATCTTTGCTTTGCCTTGCATACATGCCGATGGTGTTACCGATCGTTTCATCTGGCAGCTTTGCTTTCTTGTTATATATATATATATATATATGTATATATATATATATATATATATAATATATAATATATATATATATATATATATATATATATATATATATATATATATATATATATATATATATATATATATATATAGCCACTTTCCCCTGGCATGCTGATCATCCACTCCTGTGGCCTTTTCATTTCAGTTTCACAACTGATGCCTCTATAAGCCCACAGTCGTAACATACAATTGAGGGCATGTGCAGGCGATGTGTGAACTGCTGCTTGATTTGATGTTTGCTTTCTTTCTTTTCAGAGAGTCCACCTACCTCTGTTTTATTGCATAGCGCAAGCCCACCACAAAGTGACGAGTCGTCTCTTCGCACATCATTAGGTATGGGCAGTAGGCGTTGGACGTCCTGATCATTCTATGCCATCTTGAAATAGTAGATCATACTATAATTCAACATTCAAATTCGTTGCTCTGCATATTACATACACATATAAAGTATTTCGTCGATTTGTTGTGTTAGCAATTAAACCAACAGGAGAGCAATATGAGTTTAATCATCTGGCAGAACATCATCAGTTGTCGGACAGAATGCTGGATTTTGAAGACAAATCATTCTGGTCGAGTCGTAATATCTGGTGCAACCCCACCAAAGTGCATGCATAGTTAAGCAAAGAGAACATTCTGCATCAGGGTGGGACTCGCACAGTGATCACGTCATCACTACCAGATCTGCTCTCACCACCCGTGAGTCCTTGTACGTGCCATTGCGATCATCGACTAATTCGCAGCCTGCCACGCGGATCTTGGTATTGCATGATTGAGCTGTCTTGAAAGGGAATGTTTCTGCCTCCATTTGCCAGGATGAGAGAATGCCGAGCAACAAGTTCAAAAATTTCGCTTTCAGAATTCAGGAGCTGAAGGTGCAAATCCGATCCGTGCCATGCAGTACGCGGTCCTTTGTATATCTTTTTTTTCTCAGAAATGTAGTCCGAATTATTGCTGGGGTGGCTTTATGGACAAGGATTCTATTGCGAAGCAGAGCTTGTTGCGTGAACTCTGGCCCCACCAACCGAACCATGATTTCCAGTTCAAGGGCAGAATTTTGACCGAAAGTTTAACGTGCCATCAATGCACCGACACGGCCACCCTGGCAGCTCGTCCGCGATCTTATCGGGCCAGTTGCCAACTGGTCCTGCAAGTCGGAGACTGGCAGGACAAGGAGACGGAGACGGAGACTGGCGCTAGAATGATAGCGCGTGAAGCAACTCAAACCCTGTCTTGCTAGGACAAGGGAGACCAGTGCAGGCCAGCGCTCTAACCAACTGAGCTTCCGGAGCGGCAAGATATCCGATCAATTACCACGAAATAGTGTCGCCTCGGAGCCCATAATTACAACCGCCTCCATCCATAACGCCAAATTCATAATTACACCAGATTGAGCTGCTCTGATATGCTTTGGTACGGCTGGATGCAGCTGATCAACACACGTGTCGATGAAAGTTCGGTTCGATGTATCGCAATGTTCCTAATGGCGTGTCTGACGTCGATTGTTGGTTCTTGTTCGCTCGGTGAGTTCCATTGTTGCTCTAGGTATTTTGGTGGATGCTGAATACTGCACCTTTGATGCACATACTGCCATTGTGAACTTGTGCATGACTGGCATTGCCATTGTCGGATTGGCCAGCTCGAGTGTTGTCGGCGGGCTGTGTGCGGATCGATGTAGCGAGCGGGTGCGGCGCGACAGACGGTGGGCTGCACTGGTCGGCAGTCGACGACGTCGACACGTGCCGATGTGACACGGTGACACTGTTTACAGACACGGTGCCGGCGCAGCACGGCTTTGGCCGGTCGCCGTTCGCAGCGACCTCGGCCGCGCCCGTCGCCCACAACTACACCGTGCTGCGCTTCACGCGCGAGCCGCAGTCGCGCGTGGTGAAAAATGGCGCGAGCGCCGAGCTGCACTGCGCCGTCAACGGCGTCGGCGTCACCATCCATTGGCTGTACGCCGGCAAGCTGCTGAAGACGGGCCGTAGGAAGTTCCTGCGGCAGAACGGCACGCTGGTCATCACCAAGGCGAAGCGCAATCGCTCCGACGAGGGCACCTACCAGTGCAAGGTGTTGTCTGATGGCGGCGCCATGCTGTCGCGGCCCGCCCAGCTCACCATCGCCAGTGAGTGGCCCTCGACTGGTGCCCCAGCTGATGGTCCAGCTGATGGTCCAGCAGCGGCTGGACTGTGATCTGGTGTCGCCTCCGACTGTTGGTGCGGAGGCTAAGTTTATGTTTCGGAATCCTGGATTTCAAAAGGAATTATTTTGGGTCATCCAGGTTGCAGTTGTTAATTTTATTTTGGATTGCATTATCAGAAATTATTTTGTTGTGCTTTCCTGCGAGTTTTATTTTGCATTTTGTCCACCGTAGATGTCTGAGATTATTTCAAACAGCCCCATCCAAGCTTCCATCTAGAAAAGTGAGATAATTTTCCGAAGAAGATAATGTTCTAGATGGGTAAAAAATCCACACCCAGTGTGTTTTCCGGTCCTGGTTGGTGCCGCAGCTGATGGTCCAGCAGCGCGGCTGGTGCTATCTGCTCCAGTGTCGCCCCTGCGTGTCGGATTGTTGTGCCACAGCCACACTCCTCCCCGGCCACTGTCACTGGGCGGGCCGCCAACTGACAGCTGTGATCTCGCTGCGGCAGTGATTTCGCGCCAGTTCTCCGAGTCTCCGGCCAACGTGACGACCAGCGCGGGCGGCACGGTGCTGCTGCACTGCGCCGTCCGGTCGGTGCCGCCGGCCAACATCACCTGGCAGCACAACGGCCGGCCGCTGCCGGTGGCCGGCTCCGACCGGCACTCGACCGACGCGGCCGGCCTGCTGAGCGTGCGCCGCCTGACCGCCCAGGACGGCGGCCAGTACAGGTGGGTACTGGACCGGCCCGGCGCCAGCTGCCCCCGGCAATACAGGTGGGTACTGGACCGGCCCGGCGCCAGCCGCCCCCGGCAGTACAGGTGGGTACTGGACCAGCCGCCCCTGGCAGTACAGGTGGGTACTGCACCGGCCCGGTGCCAGCCGCCCCCGGCAGTACAGGTGGGTACTGCATCGGCCCTGTACTAGCCGCCCCCGGCAGTACAGGTGGGTACTGGACCAGCCGCCCCTGGCAGTACAGGTGGGTACTGCACCGGCCCTGTACCAGCCGCTCCACCAGTACGGGTGGGTACCGGACCGGCCCTGTACCAGCCCCCCCCTCCCCCGGCAGTACAGGTGGGTACTGCACCGGGCCCTGTTCCAGCCGCCCCCGGCAGTGCAGGCGGGTACTGAGCCAGCACTGAACCAGCACCCCACCCAGCACAGGTGGACATTGGACTGGCACTAAGCCAGCACTGAACCAGCCACGGTATCCCCTGTGCCTGTCAATGGCTCTCTCCTTCACGTCTGACAATGGCTCTCTCCCTCACTTCTGACCGTGTTTCGCTCCCTCACTTCTGACCGCGTTTCGCTCCCTCACATCTGACCATGGCTCTCCCTCATGTCGGGCCGTGGCTCCTTCCCTCGCGTCTGACCTAGACCCCTCCGCCGTCAGCTGCGTCGCCTCGAACGACATGGTGGGTCGGCAGCGAGTCAGCGAGCCGGCGTTCGTGACGGTCACGCCGGCGGAGGGCACGCGTGCGCCGGTGATGCTGACGCGGCCGTCGGCGGAGTCCGTCACCGTGCCAGCCAACAGCAGTCTGGTGCTGCCCTGCGTGGCCGACGGCAGTCCGCCGCCCACCGTCGGCTGGACCAGACTGTCGGGTCAGTTGTGTCGGCAACGGCGACGGTGGTGGTGTGGTGCAGGCGGATATTAGAAGTGGTGTGTCTGTGGAGGTGTTGCGTGACCGTGGTGGTTGGTACGCCCTGGGGCCGTCCGTCCTTGCGCGTGTGTTCGTGTCTGTGTCTGTGTGTTTTCGTGTCTGTGTCGTTCTTGGTCTATGTGCGTGTGTGTGTGTGTGTGTGATTGGCGTCAGTAATATGTGTGTAAGACCAATATGGTGTAATAAGCAGAGACGGGATATCTGTCCTGGGTATGGAATACGGCAGCGGGATGTTAGGATCAACTGGGAGGCACGGGAGGGCGAAGTGTATGAAGAAGACTGATGCGGGGAGTCGGGTGTTGGAGATAAAGATGGGATTGGTGTTTGACAGGCAGTGATATATGTGGGGGGGGGTAGCAGAGGCAGCAATGGCATGGGGACGCGGAGATGGCAGTAGTATGGGAGGGACAGAGGCAGCTGCTGCCGTGGAAAGGAAAAATGCACCCGCTCCATTTTTTTTTGCAAATCTAGTTTTTGGTCTTATTGGGTTTGTCCTGGTGAGGTGGATAACTTGATTTGCACATTAATTTAAATTATTAGTTATGTTTACCTGAGAAAAGCATGGCAAAGAATGTATGCTCATTTTTAGGCATGTGACTAGGACAATACCACTTGTTGGCCGTCAAAAGCGTATACCCAGCTAAAAATAACCTATGCCAAGCCATCAATGGCGGATCCATGCCCACATATCCTTTTCTTCCACTTAGATTATCAGGTTGTGACGATGGTAGAATGTCTAAAATGTATGCATGCGGATGCGCCGTTCTTCCCTTGCAGCCTTCATGAACAGATACATCCGGTGGAAGACAGGGACAACAATGCTGCAGGCTGGGGGAAATGGCAGTGGTATGTGGGGGACAGAGGCAGCAGTGTTGTGAGATATGGAGATGACAGTGGTATGGGGGAGTGAGTACAGAGGCAGCAATGGTATGCGATGACGATTCGGTGTCGCCTTTGTGAATTATCTGGTGTCTTATCTCGCTGAGGACCAGCTGTTATGCGTAGTCGGTCGTGCATAAGCACACTGGCGCTGCGCTGATGCTGCCGTGATCCTAACCACGTGTTCAAGGCTACATCCAACACATACAGCTATGTAGCCGCCGGGTCGACCCTGCTCTAGACCCTTGACCTGACTGTGGACCTCCACCTAGCTTGTACCGCCGTCTGAATGCAGACCATGCCACTTGGCGGGCTGGTGCCGGAGCGTAACGTCACACCTGCGGCCGACAGCTGGCGACTCGCCGCCGGCCAGCGTGGTCACGGACGGCGGCAGTCTGATGTTCTCGTCGGTCCAGCTGGACGACTCTGGCACCTACGTCTGCACGGCCACCAACCCGCTGGGCCAGGTCACACAGGTAACGTCCCTGCACGGTCACTGACCGGGTCAGGTCACACAGGTGGCGTACATACACAGTCACTGACCGGGTCAGGTCACACGGGTGACGTCCCTACACCGTCACTGACAGGGTCAAGTCACACAGACAGACAGCATCCCCACACCTCCGCTGGCGTTACCACCACAACTCTGGCTACGCTACTTCCAAAATCATCCCAATTTGATTCCACATGAGCAGCTCCATGCCTAAGGGCGCGAACATGCGCCTTGCCTATAGAGTGTGTTGGGTGTGTTGCCTGTAGGGCCGCACGAGACAGCGAGTCGGCGTGCCACCAGTGTGTCGAGCTGGTGCAGGTCGGAGTCGGACACGTTGCTCTGGCCGGCAGGAGGTGACCGTGTTGGTGCTGGTGCGGCCCGTGCTGAGGTCCACGCTTGAGCCGCTGCTGCAGCGCCAGACCGGCCAGCTGGTGCGGGAGGAGTGCAAGGCGGTGGGCTACCCGAAGCCGACCATCACGTGGCTCAAGGACGGCCGCAGGATCACCTCGGAGGGCGGTCGCGTCAGCTCGAGGGCAGGCGAACTGCTCATCCGGTGCGTGTCGACCGGTGTCACCAAGGTGCCCTGGGGCTAGGTGGGAGATGATGCCTGGGGAGGGAGGCAGAAGAATGCTCCTTTGTTTTCCCATTGCGTTAATTGTTTTTCTCTTCTTTCTCATGCTGTGTAGCAAACTTTAAACAATGAATATGCCTATTGTGCTACTATTGTGTAGCTAAATGTTTGACTTAGTTTTCATTTATGTATACTTTGTAGCTCAGCAGTCCCACTGCAAGATGACATCGTGCAGTGGGGATTGTTAATTTTGAACATGTGTTCAATTTCCCCCCTGTTGTGCTACATTTTGGGATATAGTTCTCCGTTGGTATCAGCGTGTGCCAAAGTCCGTTTTGTGCCGCTGGTTTCTAATGGCCGGCGGCGGCCCGAGCCTCGCCCTGTCCGACACGGGCCAGACACTAGCGCATGCGAGACACTGACGGCCGATCTTGGAGGTCATACTTCTTTAAGTTCAGCACGGCTTATCCAACTTAATTTTCGTTAGGGTGCTTGATGTAAATGCAAACGTTCAGTGTTTGATATCGAAGTTGCAAATGCGACTTGTGCACATACGAGTTATATGCGAGTACATGATGCAAGTTTAGTTCTGTGCACTACCCAAGGTTTACTATGTAAACATAGACCTGAAGGGAGTAAACATGGGCGCGAAATGACCAATGCAGTCGACGCGCCCTAAAGCACAAATCCACCACCACCAAGGGAGTAAACGTTAGCTGAATTTTACATGTCATGGATCTCTAGGATGTGATTGATGTGAACCAATGAAGGATGCAGAGAAGAAACATAGTGTCTGACCCATGATAAAAAAGCAATATTTATCCCATTGCATGTGGTTTTCGAGGAACTTTAAGAATGTCGACACCTTGCTTTGGTGCGGTATCAGCTATGTATTTTCGTATGATGGCTGTTCATTATATGGCATCCTAGTCAATACGTTGTACTATGCTTACTGACTGAGGTGTTCACGGTTCGACACTGATCACATTCTCGGCTGCTGCGGCCGCCCGGAAGTGATGGCCATTACTGATTACGGCTGACCTGGACCGTGCACCCCGACCGACGGCTGACCTGGACCTGGCGCGCCCGCAGTAACCTGCAGTCGACGGACGCGGGCATCTACCAGTGTGTGGTGTACAATGCGGCCGGCTACGTGGCGACTGAGATGCGCCTGGTGACGGCCGTCGACAACCCAGTGGTGCCGCCGTCCAACCTTCGCGTGCTGTCCACCACCAGTCGGTCGGCCTCCTTGGCCTGGAATGTGGCCGATCCGGCCAAATACCTCGCCTACACGCTCCACTTCAAGAAGACCGTCCATGGTGCGTGCTCGCCTAGCCCCGTCCTATGCGTGTTGGCCTGGTCTGGTCTGCAGAGGCTGGTGGTCGGCCGCTGTGTACGGTGGGTTGGTCTGGAGAGGCTGGTGGTCGACTGCTGTGTCGGTGGGCTGGTGGTCGACTGCTGTGTCGGTGGGCTGGTGGTCGGCTGCTGTGTCGGTGGGTTGGTCTGGAGAGGCTGGTGGTCGACTGCTGTGTACGGTGGGCTGGTTTAGATGCTGGTGGTCGGCTGATGTGTACGGTGGGCTGGTCTGGAGAGACTGGTGGTCGGCTGCTGTGTACAGTGGTCTGGTTTGGAGAGGTTGGCGGTCGACTGCTGTGTCGGTGGGCTGGTGGTCGGCTGTTGTGTATGGTGGGCTGGTCTGGAGAGGCTGGTGGTCGGCCGCTGTGTACGGTGGGCTGCTGGTCTGGCGCTGTGTACGGTGGGCTGGTCTGGAGAGGCTGGTGGTCGGCTGCTGTGTATGGTTGGTTGGTCTGGAGGTGTTGGGTGTCGGGTAACGGAGTCACGTGACATTGCAGGCGGCGCCGAGCATGAGCAGGTGTCGAGGGGCACCACCTGGGTACTGGACCAGCTTGATCCGTACACCAACTACACGGTGTACGTGCGCGGCTACACCAGCGTGAAGGCGTCCGACCCGTCCGAACCCATCACGCTGCTCACTGCTCAGGATGGTACGTGTCCTGTGTCGACGGCACCGACCAACCCGTCACGTCACAGATCTGCTGGCCTGTGCGTCCACAGTGTCTGTCTGTCACATGTGCTCCATCAAAGGCCCGAGTCTCTCCATCACGTGTACCCTAATGACGGCCCGTGTCCCCCGCCGCGTGTACCCTAGTGACGGCCCGTGCCGTGTCCCCGTCACGTGTACTCTAGTGACGACCCGTGTCCTCCTTCACGTGTAACCCAGTGACGTCCCGTGTCCCCCGCCACGTGTACCCTAGTGATGGCCCGTGCCGTGTCCCCCGTCACGTGTACCTTAGTGACGGCCCGTGTCCCCGTCACGTGTAACCCAGTGACGGCCCGTGTCCCCCGTCACGCGTAGCATAGTGACAGCCCGTGTCCCCCGTCACGCGTACCCTAGTGACCGCCCGTGTCCCCCGTCACGTGTACCCTGGTGACCGCCCGTGTCCCCCGTCACGTGTAACCCAGTGACGGCCCGTGTCCCCCGTCACGTGTACCCTAGTGACCGCCCGTGTCCCCCGTCACGTGTACCTTAGTGACCGCCCGTGTCCCCCGTCACGTGTAACCAGTGACGGCCCGTGTCCCCCGTCACGCGTACCCTAGTGACCGCCCGTGTTCCACGTTACGCGTACCATAGTGACGCCCGTGTCCCCCGTCACGTGTACCCTAGTGACGGCCCGTGTCCCCCGTCACGCGTAGCATAGTGACGACCCGTGTCCCCCATCACGTGTTACCCGGTGACGGTCCGTGTCCCCACAGTACCGTCGCAGGCACCGTCCGTCACCCTGGTGGCCGTCTCGCCGACGGCTCTGAACGTGTCGTGGGAGCCGCTGCCTGCCGAGGTCAGCAACGGCATCGTCACCGGGTACCGCATCATCTCGCAGCGCACCAATGACCCATCCACGGCCAGCATGGTGCAGGTGGACGCCGGTCGGCGCTCCTTCCTCATCGAGGGTGAGTGGCGAGCGTGTACAAAATCAGCACGCTGGCGGCAAATGGTGGTCACTTGGGGCAACACGTACTCGCTGTCAGTCAGGAGGGCATCCTACTCACCACTTGGCGCAAAAAAATAGATGCTTGGGGCGTAAGTTGGTATCAAAGCTAGAAGATTAGCAAGAAATTGGCATTCGTGTGCAGTAACCTCTCGTTATCTAAGCTCTGACTGCTTCCTCATCCACGTGAAATTGAAGCAGGAAATTCAGCGCATAAGTAGCGAAGTGAATGCGTTGTTTACATTATGGTCGGTGAATTTCGGCGCAAAAGCATTGTTGAGTGCACGGGCTCGCGCACTGTTTTTGGGAGTAACATGAATGTTTGTGCTCGAATGGCATTGCTTATAATGACGAGAAGGATAATGCTGAGTGACAGTAACAGCTAGCGAACTATTCCCTCCTAACCTTACATCAATGTCACGATGTCGTTGCTGACACGATGCCGTTACCGACACGGTATCACCGCTGACTAGGTGTTATTGCTGGTAGTGTCCTCACTGGCACGGTGTTATTGCTGGAACGGTGTCATCACTGGCAAGGTGTTACTGCTGACAGATTGTGTTAGTAGACAGCGCACAGACGGTGTTTGACAGTTAGCTGATGCGGCGTCATCACTGACAGGATGTTATTGTTGACACGGTGTCGTTGCTCACCCAGTATCATTACTGACAAGGCGTTAGCTGACACGGTGTCGCTGTTCGATAGACCTGGTGCCGGGCCGAGTTTATGACGTGAGGGTGCTGGCCGCCACACAAGCAGGCTACCAAAACGTGACGCGAGGCAGCGGCGACTGGGTACTGCAGAAGATGCCGCCCACCACCTCGGCCGACGAGGGCCCGCGCCCGCCCACCGTCCACCTGGCGGTGCGCAATCACTCGACCATACTGGTGAGTCGGTGCTCGGTCATGCCGGTCAGTGACCACCTGAGACAGCCATGCCGACAAATGTGATCAAAGCTGACCGGCCTGCCAGGTACCCATCGGGATGGGCGCTGTATGACCAACGCAGTCGATGCGCCCCTAAACCCAACTAATCAACCAACCAACCTATCTGGTGTCACAATTCAGTGGCGGAACTAGACATTCTGATCAGGGGCACGCGACCAGAGGCCACTGATCGGGAAAAGTGTCGGGAGCGCTCTGGAACTTACCCAGGGGGGCGCCAATTGTTGCCGGTGTGTGCCCTTTGCTGATGATTTCGATGGTGGGGTGCACTCAAGCCTTCCGGATGGGCGCCTTCTGCTGCACATTTGAAGAGGGTTTTTTTTTCACTCAAGCCATTGTACCTGGCTCTTCTCAATGAGGTCGGCTGTTGTTCGATCAGGAAGGCACCGTTTTCCGATCGGGAAGGCCACATGTCTCCATCCCCGCCCATCTCGGTTCGCCAGTGTCGTATACTGTCACGAAATTGTATTGAAGGAAGGCCAGGCAAATTATCTACGGTGGATTTGCTTCGGATAGAACGTTTGAATTGATTCTAAAAGAAAAGTGAATCATTACGTGGCGCTAGTAAATAAGTAATGAGTAAATTAGTAGGTTTGTAATCACAACTTAGCAATTCGTAACTTAGTAAGTAGTAAGTGTATTAAGTAGTAAATTAGTGAGCAGTAGATTAGTAAGTAGTAGATTAGTAATCTAGTACATGGTATTCACAAGTTACCATGTGCCCCCACGAGCTGTACATGCCATACTTGGCACTTTATTTTCAATGTTGTCTTGTGTTAACGAACGTCTCGTTTTGCTGTCTCGTCAATCTGTACATACGCGTCTCAAAAGTAGCAATGAGCTCGCTCCCAGCGTGAAGCTCGCAGTGAGCTCAGTGTGAGGCTCGGGGGAAGCTCCCAGTATGGAGCTCCAGCTGTGATGAGCAGATGTGGTGTATGGCCACAGTGTGATGCCCCTGGAAGGCTCCCAGTATGGAGCTCCAGCTGTGGTGAGCAGATGTCGTGTATAACCACAGTGTGAAGCTCGCAATGAGCTTAGTGTGAAGCTCGGGGGAGGCTCCCAGTATGGAACTCCAGCTGTGATGAGCAGATGTGGTGTATGACCATAGTGTGAAGCCCCGGGAAGGCTCCCAGTACGGAGCTCCTGTTGTGGTGATCCAGCTGTGATGAGCAGATATGGTGTATGACTACAGTGTGAAGCTCTCAATGAGCTCAGTGTGAGACTCCGTGGAGACTCCCAGTATGGAGCTCCAGTTGTGATGATCCAGCTGTGATGAGCAGATGTGGTGTATGACCACAGTGTGAAGCTCTCAATGAGCTCAGTGTGAGGCTCCGGGGAGGCTCCCAGTTGTGGTGATCCAGCTGTGGTGAGCAGATGCGGTGTATGACCACAGTGTGAAGCCCTGGGGAGGCTCCCAGTATGGAACTCTAGATGTGGTGATACAGCTGTGGTGAGCAGATGTGGTGTATGACCACAGTGTGAAGCCCCGGGGAGGCTCCCAGTAGGGAACTCTAGCTGTGGTGAGCAGATATGGTGTATGACCACAGTGTGAAGCTCACAATGAGCTCTGTGTGAGGCTCCGGGAAGGCTCCCAGTATGGAGCTCCAGCTGTGGTGAGCAGATATGGTGTATGACCACAGTGTGAAGCTCGCAATGAGCTCAGTGTGAGGATCCGGGGAGGCTCCCAGTGTGGAGCTCCAGCTGCACCAGACCTGACGTGTACCACGTGTTCGGTCCCGGTGCTGACGGGTCGCCTGGTCTGGTCGACCAGATCACGTGGACTATGCCCGAGGTGGGTGCGCCGGCCACCGGGTTCCGCGTCCTGTACCGCAGTCAGGAGGTGGGCGGCCAGCTGGAGGGGCCTATCCGACTGCCGGCGCACGTCTTCCAGTACTACCTGACCAACCTGGGTGAGTGGCCGACGGCACTGCGGTACGTGCGCGCAGAGGCGCTGTGCTTGCCAGGAGTCGTGATTGGTCGTACTGCCTGTTGTACACCCACTCTGTGCATGCATTGAGCTGGTCGTGATGAGCATCAAGACCAGTTCAACTGGTTGGTCAAACTCAGACAGAATCAAACAGGTTGGTTTGGGCCAAATCAAACTGGTCATTTTGGAAGACCGCTTGGCTTATGGGCGCGCGTGGGGGCCGGGGTAGCTTAGTTGGTAGAGCGTCGGACTCTTGATCGCAATATTGTGGGTTCGAATCTCACAACCGACGGCATTTACCAAGTCCACCCGCGACCAATCGGCGTGAGAGGTTGGCGACGCTATATGGCCTAGCGGTTGAATGCGTCGTAAAAAGAACCCATGGGCGCTGTATAACCTAGGCAGTTGATACGCCCCTAAACCCCAATAACAACAACGACAACAAAAAGAACCCAAGGCTTATGGGCGCAGCATAGGCGCGTTCTTTCAGCACTTCTCAGGCAGAGTTCCTACTCTCGTGACGTCACAGATTCAAGCATTTGTGGTCGGTAACGTCTTCAAAGTGCGTTGTGTTTGTCATTTAAATCGTGCGCAGTTCCTGCTGATTTAGAAAACTTCCTTGACATACACAGACGTTTGGGGACGTTGGACGTCCCCGAAAAGAGCGTTCTATGTTTCTTTAATTGAATGGGTATGTTGGAATTTTGGCCCACAATACGTGCTCTTCTGCATGGACGCATGTTAAAGGATCAAGATAAACCATTTATGGTGAGGTTAGGTGTCGGCGAATGCATGTAACCGGGGCTCTTGTTAGGAATTTTGACTGACTGTCTCACCATTTAGCAACTGCGGTGCCACCTCCCGAGTCAACCAGACTACCCTCTCCCTCCCCCCAGTAATGCACACGGGTGGAGCAAATACCAAATCAGGTATTTCCATACACATAACTATCAGAAACTAGGAAGGTGGGTTACCTGGCAGTACAGGGGCAGGTAGGTAGGTAGTATATATCTGCTCAACAATTTAGGTAGGTGTCTGCCTACCTACGTAGCCAGGTTCATTGCGTTTGGGTTCGTATTTTACACTCGGACACCTTTCGTATTCTGTCGTGAATTGCGCAAATGCGTGCTTTTCGTCTGTTTCCCTCACAGAGCCCTCAGAAATCAGTCCCCAACTGCTAAATTCAGCTCTCCGCTTTCTTGTTTCATACCCAAAGCACACCAATAACACTATGTTGCATTTTCCGATAGTCCTCAGCTTACGTCGCTATCTTCAAGACGCAGGCAGAGGACCTTGTTACATGCCAGGCTGTTTGGGCAGAGTCCGCTAAATTTCGCGTCAGATTTCCTGCCAGGAGTCGCGAGAACGGTCTATGACGTGCCATTCCGTAAAATTACCGGCTAGTATTCCCGAAATAATGCACCTGTTATATAGCCGGAGTCGACCTACCCATAAATCCCCAAGCCAAGTATCGATGCCCTCAACCCACAAAATCACTACCAATACCATCGACGTCTGGTGTTAAATTGGTGCTCAACCCGAATGCAGCGCAACAATGGATGCGACAGATGTTTTGTTTGCTGGCGTCAATCACGCGGCGCCGAATCCGGCGGAAGTTGCGCCGTTCCCCGCGGGTGCCGTGCTCGGCGCGCCACCATCTGGCCGAGCCGGCCCTGACCGGCGTCCCCGTCCCGACAGCGAGCAGCACGTTCTACGAGGTGCACGTGCGTGCGATGGCGGCTGACGGCCAGTCGGCCGAGTCGATCAAGACGATCTCGACGCCGGCGCCCGAGGTGGCCGTGGTGGAGCCCACCGACATGGTGGTGGTGGAGCCGCCCGTGCAGCTGGTCGTGCAGCCGCTCAACGCCACCGCCGTGCACGTCACGTGGCAGTACCCGCCCAGCTCGCGCACCATCAAGTACTTCACCGTCAAGTACCGGCCGCTGCGCCGACAGGGCGGTAACGCCACCCAGCTCAGCAGGCGAGTGGTGCCTTCGAGCCGCGCACACTGGCTACAGAGTGGCGGCGCGTGTTAGTCGCGGTTATTGCCAAGCAGCAGGAGAGCCGCCAACGCCGCGTAGGCGGCAGCAGGGGCGTCACCAACACCTGGCATAGGGTAATGTGGAGGTCGTTCGGTGTGTTCATGTCTCGAGCATGGGCTCCATGCTGTCCACTTTCGAAACTCATGTGGAATATATGTCTAGCACCACTTGTATATTTGTTGGAACTCTACATTGATTCCTCGGACGTGTGCTCCTGGTCACGTTAATGTTGGTACACAATAGACTAAAAAGCACACGTGTACTTGAAAACTTGTCCGCAGCGGTACTGCGCCTGGTCTTTGACGCCTGTTTTGCTCGCAGCACCAGTCAGGAGCTGACTGTGCCGGGTCTCTGGCGCCTGCTTTGCCCGCAGCACCAGTCAGAAGCTGACTGTGCCGGGTCTGTGACGGTGTCCGGTGCCTTCTTTGCTCGCAGCACCAGTCAGGAGCTGACTGTGCGGGTCTCTGACGTCTCCTTTGCTCGCAGCACGAATCAGGAGCTGACGGTGACAGGTCTTGACTCCTACACCTACTACGAGTTCAGCGTACGCAGTCACGACGCCGAGAACAACTTCGGCCCGTACTCGGAGGCGCGCAAAATCCGCACACAGGAGGGAGGTGAGTGGCCGAGCGGGCTCGGCTGCGCAGTCCACGGGTCAGTTCAACACGTTGCACGTGAGTTGTTTGCATGGCGTGTCGCTCACAATGGCCCGTGGTCGCATGCAGTCTCCATCCGTATCAGGCTAATGTGCTGCATCGCGCCATGGACGGAGGTGAGAAGTGATGGCGCTGGCCAAGCAATCCGTCAAGAACGGGGGTTTTGCCCTGCCGCTGGTGGCGGACACATATTGGCAGCAGGGGTGCTCTTCAGCTGACACTGGTGCATTTTCCCACTGTACCAACCTGACCCTTCCTCACTCTCATTATGTGACCATTGGGCGCAGGAAGAGTATCACCACTGTAAGCAGCGTCCGTGTGTGATTAAGGCTGTCACGAACGGTGACGTGGTGTGCGACCAACGCCGACAATTCACTGAAGAGCCGCCGGTGGCGACATACGCCCGGTAGCTGTTGTTTTGCGCCCGTGAAGGCGTGATGTCCGTATTGATTCTCTGGTAGCACGTGGAATGTGTCGCATTGGTTTTGATGCGACATGTGTTACAACTGCATGTCTTCTGCAGCTGGCTCAGAATCAATTTCCGCCCATTTTTGTTTTCTCTCGGGAGAGGGGTCTCCAGTTCTTCTCCCCACCAAACCCGGCAAACAGCATACGTCACACCTTGCTATGCTCAGCAGCGAGAGTAGGTAGTGTGGTCTGCGAACGTGGCCTGGGCACCGCTGCTGACCGTTGCACGCACCGCTGCCGCAGCACCATCTGCGCCGGAGAACGTGACGTGGGCGCCGCTGGACGCGTCTCGTATCCTGGTGCAGTGGCAGCAGCCGCGTCTGCCGCACGGCCTCGTCTCCGGCTACCGCGTCCTGTACAGCTCCGACCGCGACAAGCCGCTCGCCGAATGGCAAGAGCTCAACATCCCGGCCAGCTCGGGCACACGGGCGCAGGTACATCGCCTACGGCAGCACAATCGCTGGCGTCCGCTCCGCAGCAGTGCTCAATGGAAGCCATCCAGTCGTTGGTGGGCGTTTGAGGCTGCCCGCTGTCATCTTGTGCACGTTATCAATAACAACGCTGTCACTGGTTGCATTGTAAGTTAAAAGACAAAACAAAACAGACATTCCCTTCAATGAATAGTATTTCGCTGTTGAGACTTCCTCGGATGTGAACCGTATTTACACTGTTTGTCTGGAGCGACCGACAAAAATGGAAGTCGCATGGAGGAAGTGTAGAGATGTGGTCGTGAGTGCGCTGATCGTGAAGCGTTCACACGACTGACGCCGGCACCGTTGACAGATCAACCAGCTGGTGCCCAACCAGAGGTACTGGCTGCGGGTGCGCGCGCGAACGGCCGCCGCCCTGGGCAAGCTCTCCGACTTCGTCGAGTTCCAGATCCGGGCCGTGCTGAAGAGCGGCGGCGATGCCGAGAAGGGCCCGCCGCCCGACGCTCCTACTTACGGTCGGTGATGCGTTCAGTCGTGTTGTATCCGTGCATGGGTGTCATATCACTGATCGGTGTTGCATCGAGCTGTCGGCATTGTGTTTACATTCAGAAATATTGGTGGGAAATGGCACGTGACAACAAAAGTGTTTACATCTGATGTCAGCAATTTGTATTTTTATTTGCATCTTCGAAGGTTCATAACAGTTTCATGCTAGAGGTTCATGTTATGTAACATGCAGATGTCATGAATTCGTTTCAGTTGCATATTTGTGTAGTCCTGCTTAGCATTACAGACATGAAAATGTATTATATAGTGTACAAGTAATAGATAATAGATGTGTGGTTTCCAGTCTTAGTTGCATCTTCGGTATCGAGAACAGAATGCTTTTATTCACATGCGACGCCCAACTAATCACAAATTCGGACACACTGGCTGTCGATGAGACGATCAGTATTACATCCAGCTGTGTCGTATTCGCTCCGGACTGGCGGACGCAGTCGATCAATTTCACTGGCCGAAGGGCAGCGTACATGCTCCGTACCTACTGCCTCCACCCCGCGCCGACGATGCATCCGCGACCACGGTCACATGAATCCACGATCCGTTGTCGTTTATTGTAGATCAGTATTGCATCCGTTGATAGATATGATCTCCACTTGCGGTCAGCATTGCTTCCGTTTCTGATCGTAGATGCAAGCAAGTGGCGTCCAGCATTGCATGCACCTGCAGAAACTATCCCTTGCATGATTGCTCAATATTGGTAAATTTCGATTACTCAATACTGTGGTGTAAAGAAGAAGCGAAAGTGGAAAGGGCATAGCTCAGCACCTGAAAAGTCACCAGCTATGCCAGCTGTGCCAACACCTATGATTAGGTTCTTACTGTCCTTTTTTTTGTCTGGAGACGACAGCCCCTCCAGCATCGGGATCGGAGACTCGCGCTCTCGCGCCTGCGGATCCCCAGGGGGGGAATTTGCAGGGGAAGGAACTTTGATGAAAGGTCCAGATCAAACCGTGGCAAGGCAGGGTCTGCGCATGGAAATGACCAATGCAGTCGACGCGCCCTAAAGCACAAATCCACCACCACCGCAGGGTCTGTCGCTGCAGCAAGTACAGGCCTGTAACGCAGCTCAACTGCAGGCAGAACATTAAAGCATGCCAAAGCACTGGTGCGAAGCACCACATTGCTATGATTGGTGATGTATCCAGTGGGTGAACATACACCCACGCCATAGTTAAGACATTCCATATTGGTGCACATGTCACACTGGTATACTTGTTGGTGTACCCAGTGAGCACCAAGACACGCATGCACTCATTCACTTTTCTACAATCTGCAAAAACAGTCAAGGTCTTCTCCAGAGAAACATAGCCAAAAACCCAACCAACAGACAAGATCTCAATGAACTCAACCAAACAGAGAAAGTGACAAATACAATAAGTATACCAGCTGAGGTGAACAAATATTGGTGCGTAAAAGAAGATGAAACAGCTACCAGCTCCAATGCGAGTGGTCCTGACTACTGCTGGATTTCCTACAGATTGCCTGGTAGATGCCACCACATACTCAGCTAAACCAACCATTCTGCCACAAGCATGTCCTTGTGGAATACTGATGGGTGTCTGTGATTGTGTGGGAGTTTTGTCCCGAGTATCAACTATAGGAGTTGGTACATCAGTTCGGTAGTATTCCTCCTACAATGTCCTAAGTAAGTCCTCCCTACTCATGTCGGCTCAACCTCGATGTATCTATTTCATGGTTCTTTTTGGCAACTATGTCATTCCTGGTGTGGTGGCTGGTCACAAGCTTCCTCTTTTTGTTTGTTATTTGGTGCTCTTTTTCAGCTCGTTTGTATATCAAATTATTCTGCACTACAATCCAATGCTGCTGTCTCCGTGTGCTTGTAAGCATAGCATCAAATATCTGGTTTATATCCTCACGGTTATCAAACCTTACCAGTATCCTTTTACGTTTCTAAGCCTGAGATGTACTGATCTGTCCCATCATATTTACCTAAAGCGTTTCCCTTATGATTTTTGTTTGCAATCCTTGTTAAAGAAGGTTCTTGAGGAAGCCCAAATGACTAACTAACGAGATCGAACCCTCTTCTATAATAGGCTCCACCCGGGCTTCAATTTCCTGTTCAACAATTTCCGTGATTGCTTCCACCATATTCTCAGTGAATTTAGCAATCAAGCTTACTTGTTGTGTGTGGTGGTGGTTATTGGTTTTACGACACGTTGACCGTTGAGTCATGTAGCGTCGCCAATCTCTCACGCCGATTGGTTGCGGGCGAAGAGTAGCGACAGGTAAGGCTCGAACCCACAATCTTTCGATTGTGAGACGGGCAACATACCCCTAGACCACTCGTCCCCACTTATGTGCAAATATCTTCCAAGAGTGCAGGGGTATGCACAAGGCATCTGTTGCTAATGGCTATGGTATTTGCAGGAATGTTCACGGGGATTTCAAAATGATGTTTAAGGACCGACCTCATCAGTTACCCGATGCACCAACCGCCAATGATTCGGAAATCCTACATCCTTCGTGTCAAATTTACCAGCCACAATCAGTTGTCCTTTTGAACTTAAATGCTCTCATAGCAAATATATATATTTTTCCTTAGCCTTGTAGGGAGCCGCAGTAGCTCAGTTGGTAGAGCGTCGGACTTTTGATCGCAAGATTGTGGGTTCGAATCTCAACCGACGGCATTTACCGAGTCCACCCGCGACCAATCGGCGCGAGAGGTTGGCGACGCTATATAACCTAGCGGTGAATTCGTCGTAAGAGAACCCAAGGTTCTTCTTCTTCCTTAGCCTGAGTTAACAACCAGTTGTATATGAACGGAGTCTTTCAAAGTCAACAACCATGACTGGGAGCAGCATAAATATTGGTCGAAGCGCCTTAAAACCCGAATAATTCACGACTGTATAAGCAAGTCCCCACCTGATGGCGGTTCGCTCCAGAATGTCTTATCCACGCGAAGCAAACTGACTGTTGACGGAGTGGACGTAGGGGAGGAGAGCCTGTGATCCCTTCAATGGTACTGCACTTTATCTTACCTGTGAATCATGACAACTGTCTGGAGGTGACCTCCATTCCAGATACAGTAGACTAGCCCGGAGCCAGGATCATACTTGGGGCCGCGGTAGCTCGGTCGGTGTGGAGTTCGATTCTTGTTCATGAGATCGTGGGTTCGAATCTCACAACCGGCGAAATTACCGAGTCCACCTGCGACTAACCGGCCTGAGAGGTTGGCGACGCTATTTGACCCAGCATTCGGATGCGTCGTGAAAGAAACCAAGCACCACTACGAACTATCAGGGTCAGAATTTGGCCGGCTGTATGTCGGCTCCGTTGTGTGCCTGGCCCGCGATCGAAAGAGTACCTGGAGCGTTCGATGCAATGCGTTCATGACGTCAGTAGCACCATGATCTCTCACCGTGTAATACAGTCATAAATTATTCGCGAAATATGGTGGAATATACCACCTATTGAACACTGAATCAACATTCTTCCCAAAGGAGTATCGACATCGTGCTTCTTGGTGCGTGTTTAAGAATTATTCATTCCTCGTTTCTAACTGTATCCCGTTTACAAGTATCATGCTTATGCTCACCATAACGGGTCCGGGATCGTGATAACTAATATCTCGTAGCGCAATTCCAGGTGAAGAGATTACCTATGATGTGCTATGTTATACAAGGCCAGTTTATAGCATGTGCGTTTGTATCGATATCGGTGTCACCGAATTATATATCTCTCAAATCACACAGCGGGAACAGTGATATGCACGCAATTGTCTCAAAACTGGGTTTGCAAGACTTAACAAGATTTTTAATGCCATTATTTCGATGGCGATTTCAACATCCTCCTGTTTCGACATCTCACACCTAACGATAAATCATTATTTTAACACTGGTGTAATACCTTGACGTCAATTTAGCACCCTGAACTCACAATGTAGTACCATCGATGTAGCCTCAGTGCGCGCCAACAATGCCATGACTGATCTCTTTTGCGGCCGTGTCCTGCCGGCATGTGACCTGTGTGACCTGTGTGGGGCAGTGGCAGTGGCGGCGGCCGTGTCCTGCTGGCGTATTACCCGTGTCATCTGTGTGGGGCAGTGACGTTGGTGGCGGCCGTATCCCGCTGGCGTGTGACCTGTGTGGGGCAGTGACGGTGGTGGCGGCCGTATCCCGCTGGCGTGTGACCTGTGTTGGGCAGTGACGGTGGCGGCGGCCGTGTCCTGCTGGCGTATTACCCGTGTCATCTGTGTGGGGCGGTGGCGGTGGTGGCGTCCGTATCCCGCTGGCGTGTGACCTGTGTGGGGCAGTGACGGTGGTGGCGGCCGTGTCCTGCCGGCGTATGACCTGTATCACCTGTGGGGCAGTGGCGGTGGTGGCGGGCGTGTCCTGCCTGTGTGGGGCAGCAGTGGCGGTGGTGGCGGCCTGTCCCGCTGGCTGTGACCTGTGTGGGGCAGCAGTGGCGGTGGTGGCGGCCGTGTCCCGCTGGCGTGTGACCCGTGTGGGGCAGTGGCCGTGTCACGCTAGCGTGTGACCTGTGTGGGCCAGTGGCGGTGGTGGCGGCCGTGTCCCGCTGGCGTGGCCCGTGTGACCTTGTGGGGCAGTGGCAGTGGTGGCGGCCGTGCTGGTGGTGCTGGCTGGGCTGGCGTGTCACCTGTGTCACCTGTGTCGGACAGCAGCGGCGGTGGTGGCGGCGGTGCTGGTGGTGCTGACTGGGCTGGTGGTGCTGGCGTGTGACCTGTGTCACCTGTGTGGGACAGCAGTGGCGGTTGAGGCGGCCGTGCTGGTGGTGCTGGCGTGTGACCTGTCACCTGTGTGGGACAGCAGTGGCGGTGGTGGCGGCGGTGCTGGTGGTGCTGGCGTGTCACCTGTGTCGGACAGCAGTGGCGGTGGTGGCGGCCGTGCTGGTGGTGCTGGCGTGTGACCTGTGTCACCTGTGTGGGACAGCAGTGGCGGTGGTGGCGGCCGTGCTGGTGGTGCTGGCTGGGCTGGTGGTGCTGGCGCTGCTGGTCTACCGGCGCCGCCGCCGCCGCCGGTCGCCTGCCGTCGGCCGGTCCGGCCAGTCGCGCTCGCACCTGAACGGCACGTCGGCCACGTCTGCCGTCGCCGCGGCCGCCGAGGATCAGCTGGAGATGGAGCCATGCACGCCCATGCTGACCCACGTGCCGCCGGCCTCCAACCAGCAGCTGGATACGAAGGTACTGCTGACCGGGCGTCCAGAGCGCCACCGGTCAACGGCGGCCCTTGGCTGCGTCACGGCTGCAACCGGTTAAGCTATCGATGTCGTCGATATGCCACCAGTTGATGCACCAGCTGGTGCACTAGCTGATGCACCCATAAGCCCGAATGATCAGCCAGTTGTTCAATTTTCCAATCGCTTTAGAGTCCCGAAATAGCGAGAAACAATTCGTCTTAGGCGAATTAAGGGCCCCAATATATCAAACCAAGGAAGCACATAACACAGCCGTCCAGTCGGTCGAACGATTATGCTGTCGGTTGTCGCCTGCTCTAGCAGATTATCGTTGCTGGGTTGGGGTTTTTATCGGGGAAAATTAGTTCTTGTCATGACAACTAGTTTTGACCGATATAAACTGCTAAAGATCACCTAGTGAAACAGGCAAAATAATTATGCTATGCTTACACGTTCTGTGACATTTTCATCTCCATTTTTTTCCTATTTATATGTATTATACACGTATGATACGTGATAAGCTACTACACATACAAACAGTATGCCTTATATATCTGAAAGAAAAAAAGATTAAGCAATGCATTTGCAGAACCTTTACCAGTAAACACCGGTGGAAAGTGTTTTGACATGTCGGTTTTTACTAGTGGTAAACATTGAGAGCAGGTTTGGTGGTAAAAACTGCCAATCTTGATTGATAAGCATGCATTTGATGGTTCGTTGCACGAGACGGCATTGCTAGAGACAGGCGGGCGTTTGTGGACTTAGTCCTGGTCTGATCTGCCCTCTCCCGATTCCATCTGCTATGCGCGTGTGTTTTCAGCGCGGCTGTGACCTGGAGTCGTCTGTAATGCTGTTCCCCGGGCAGCGGCTGTGACCTGGTGTCTGTAATGTTCCCCAGTCACTGTTGTGGCCTGAAGTGGTCTGTAATGCTGTTTCCCTGGCGGCGGCTGTGACCTGGTGTTGTCTGTAATGCCGTTCCCCGGGCAGCGGCTGTGACCCGCTGCCGTCTCTGTGCGTCGCAGGGAGGCCATCCGCCGGCTAAGCCGGCAAACGGCCGCGCCAACGGCTTCGTGCACCCGCTGTACCTGAGCACCGACCGACTGCGTCACCACGGATCGCAGGACCAGAACGAGTCGCGAGTCAGTCTCATCAACAACAACTCGTCGCTGCTCAGCCAGTCGTCGGAGCACCAGCCACCCTGAGTGACGTGTCAGCGCCCCGCCCGCAAGCGCAACATGTACACACACATACATACATACACACACACACAGACGGATACACATCGACACACCTGCATATACTTGGATCGAAACGGGTACTTTAATTTGGAGATATGTGGTCTGTGTATTATTGGCGGCAGGCGGGCGCCGTTTTTGTCTGATCGTGTTGTCGGGAGGGCGCCAACGCTCCCGCTTAAACGGGTCACGTGACGCCGGCGACTCGACCCCATTGGCGGGTGGCATGGTGCGGTGGTCACGTGTGACGCTTTTACCTCTGTTTTCTATTGTGTATATGTTTAGCGCCGGCGACCTGTTGTTTTACGCACCGGCCGCGCTGCGCTGGGGCGAGTCGGATTTGGTTGGCGCCCGGCCGCGCCGCCACCGCCACCACCGCCACAACCACCACCACAACCACTACCACCGCCACCGCCGCCGTCGCCGGCCGTGCGTTGCCGCTCCAGTACACAACCCTCTCCACACTTGGTTCTTGTTTTAAGTGCCTTGTTCCGTACAAAGATCGGCGCGGCACACTACAGTTGCCAAATTCGGACGCTCCTAGCATCGAACCACTGAGCGGCGGTGCCCTGTCCAGTGTTCACCGTCCCGCGGTGCGTGTGTGTAGAATCTAGTCAGGTGACCTACACTCCAGCACGTACGCCGTAATTTGGCGCCGACGCTTGCACGCGCGTAGTGGCGCGCTCGGCGCACACATGCACAGACACTTGTCCATATACGAAACAGTAGCCATCACGTGGCTGATGTACATGACTCAGGCACGCACAAGCCCGTACGCAAACGGGTGGGGGTGGTGCCTGCCGACGCTGCGACTCCGGCGCTGGTGTCGCGGGCGACGGCCGAGTGTGACCTCAGCATAATGTGCGCCGCCGCACGGTGCGGCGGCCACTGGCGGCGCGCCTCCGCAGGTGGCGGGCGCGCCGCGCGCTGACGCCGGCCCCCCGGCCGACTACAGCAGCTGACGACATACCTCGCACTCACTGACGATCGGGTTCTCAGAGGCTCATAGTGTGTAAGCGCTCCCGGTGGCGGACCGTGCTGGCGAGTTCCTCGGGCAGTGGCGGCCACCCGCTGCCTCCATAAGAAGCCGACCTGCTCCATACCGGTGGGCCGCCTGGTCACCGACGCCGAGGCAGACTCCAATCCTGGTTTACACCACTGCAGTTCACATTCCCCGAACGTTCAATACAGACCGGTTCTCGCTGCCCGTGTGGCGGGCGAACGAGTGAGAGCACGCGCTCTTTTGCGCCAGACATAATACGCGGGTACCTGTTGCTGGCGCCCGCCGGGCGCCTCGTGCCACGTGTGGGCGCCGCCCGTGTCCTGTTTGTCGCTTCTGCAGCATTTATAGTAGTTTTAATGCCCAGGCACGGGCGTAGTAGCGGACAGCGTGTGTGTGTGTGCGTGGTGTATGCGTGTGTGTGTCTGTATGTGCGTCGGACAGTGGCCATGGAGGGACTGTCGGCCCGATGTACCTGCGTAGAGTCGCTCGACCGCGTGCCGCGCCGCCGACCGGCAATGCTGTCGCCGCGGCCATTCAGTACAAAGCTATGACTTGACGCCCAAGGCGAAGTTGTACTTGTTTCGGGCATTTGTATCCTTACCGGACGGTGTCCCCGGCAGCCATTGTCAACGGTACCTGTCGACAGAGAGCGCGCGCGCGCGCTCCACCGGCGGCCGACCGCAGTAGCCGTTAGTTGTGACCGGCGTGCGCCCGCGTGCTGCCCACCGCTTGGATGCTTGTGACTAGCTAGCTTGGCGGGGACTGGTGGCAGGGACTCTGCCCGATCGACTGCCGCTCCCCTGCCCCACTAGTTGCGCCCACCCCGCCGCCGGATACCTCAGCCGGCACTCAGCGGCCAGACACGATTCCGCTACCTTCTACCTCAGGTGAGATTGCGAACTGCGCACTCGCGCCTCGGCGTGGCCGGGCCACCCTGCTGCCAGTCCACCGCCCCCTAGTGCGATCCTGTCTCGGCCGTCGGCGTCTGTTGTGTGCATACTGCTTACCCATAGGAAACTTCGTTGGGACTCTTTTTACATGCCTAGATATTAAACTGTTCTATACATATTGTTATTTTCTTTAAAAATGCAGTTGTAACATTCAACAATATTTGTAATTTTGCCAATTGTACTGATATTTATGAGAATACAAATGTATGTACAACATCTCTTCATGCACGTTGTCTGCGATCTGCAATAACTGGAAGTGCCCGACTTGGCAAGCTGCGAAAAACACTGAACGCATCCACAAACTAACAAAGATGTACAGCGGTGAAAAATTTTCAAGCGACATCTGTACCAGCTTAAATGCTCCTGCAGACGTAAGTGCTACGCCGGAATTCAAAGCAAGTTCGGGGTATTACTTCCGAGTAGCCAATGCTTCCGCATGCTGAGCCGCGTGTCACGGTGATGGTTTTTGTCTCCCCTTCTGACTTTTCTTAAATATCGCCGTAACTGCTACCATTGGAGAACTCACTTCCGATACCTTGAATAGAATAACTGGGCTACGCTTTGCAAATAATGGGTTCAAAGTCGCTTTACGTGATGTCAGTATGGTGTCCGAAAGTCATTTAATGGGTGCACCTACGTTTCGCAATAATGGCCGGATTAATGAAGGATCAAAATCAGTGAGTGAATGCGATTAGGAATCCACTTAGATATGGTTAGCATTTATTATGTGCAGGTCAATCCGACATACATCCAATTCCTAGACATTTTAAGTAAAATTACTTATGTATTTTGTGGGTGATTTTCTCATGCAAGTGTTTGGGTGCACCTACACTGGCAAAGTGAAGAGGGATTTATGGAGGTTTGACTCTTTTTGGTTATATATACGACCATGATGTCGATCTCCGTATCTGGCGCGTAATCTGACTGACAAACGTGCATCAGGTCCACGCAAATGCGCAGTGACCTCGTATGACCTCACCTGGGCTTGACCTGATTTGTCCACATGCATATCACATGTGCAAGTAACAGCTGTTGCCCCTTTGTTACCGAGCATGCACCTTAGGGCATGTCAGGTCAAGCTACCAGTCCCGTCAGCCCGCGTTGGGCCACAGTCGGCCTATATACGAGGCTTCTTCAGAATCGCTGAAACTTGGCTACGCAATAGGCCTTCACTCAACGACTTCATTTTCACTTTCGGGCATCCATTGCATGCAGTACTTCGCCGCTCAGGGATTACAAACTAAGCTAAGACAAAAAACACCACGTCGTTACCAAGATGACTGTATGAAGCGATACCTACTTTAAAATCATCGCCTATGCTCCTTCGTTCTGGTTGAAGTTCAAACTCCCTCCAGCGGCTATGCTACGTGAAAACCGCTGCTAAATCCTATCTGAACCTATCGGAGATCGGTCATTGCTGTTGTTGATATATGATGATAACCTGCCGTATGTAAACGATAGAAGGACTCAAATATGCAGACTACACGGGTGACTAAGTCCGGCCGACCCTGTTGCATTGGTTCCCTGATCACCTCCGTGGGGTACAATCTCTCGCTTCTCTCACTGGTTCGTCAAACAATGGCAACACAGTCATCGTACAAAAAAAAACGGCTGATTGTGCTCGGCGCTCGTCAAAACATTCAAAAGCTTCCTCGTTACCATGGGAGCCACACTGTCAGATCACCCGCTGTAAGGAACAATGGTGTAATTTTTTACCAAGGCATGACCTCAGGTCACATTGACGGCGTGGTTCGGCGGTTCATCGGTATGCTCTGTGGTCTGGGCCTCAGCAAGCACGACCTTTCCCAGTCTGTGGTCGCGGTATTAATCAAAGGGTTGATAATATGTGTGATACGTTACTAGAGAGTTGTCGACCGAGTCACGAACACCACGCAGCTTGGAAGAAAAAAAAACTAAAAAAACCTTTAATTTTGCCGCCCGTGTCATATCCAGGCGTAAAAAGTTTGACCACATCAGCGATGTTCTAGCCAAATTGAGACTGGCCTTCTGCCAAAAACATGTACATGTATCATCCGCTTCACGTATTGAAAACCACATCGCTTCCCTATTCACTCGTCAAAAGTGTCGTTTTGAGATCAGACGTGAACCACTACGACATTCCGACGATTTCCATGTCTCCACTGTAAAAACGGAATTCGGTAGGCGACCTACTCGACGATAACGGCTTTTAATGTGCCATTGCAGACCATGCGCGAGCCAGACCCAATGCACCTAAAAAAGGAGCTGAAGAAACACCTCTTACGTCAGCAAAATGCCATCTGATGATGCTGTGAATTTTGTATATATATATATATATGTTTGACACCTGTTCTGATCTGTGTGGAACCGTATGATTTTCTGAATGCGTGTGCCATGAATACCACTCTTCTGAATATTGATACGAGGCATGTAATTGCCATTTGGAATGGATTTTCCACAAAATGTGTAATACATAAATACATAAATAAATGTTACATTAGTGGAAGACGCGCCTCGTATTGTTTCCCACAGGGACACCACTTATCGGCGTATTTCGACATCCGTTTTGGATCTTCATGCTCCCTTTGTGCCAAGGTAACATCTTGGATGTCGAGGTGAAGCTCGCCATGGTTTTTCGTTTGTCTGCGGTATGTATGTATTTTTACGCCGATGTAGTACCTTAAAACATCAGCTTGTACATAGCATCCCAAGCAGGGGCCTAGCCAAGCGCGGGCGGTGAGTGGTCGCCCCTCCTCGGGCTCATATGGGCCCCTGGCGCGGCCCTTCGGGCCTCGCCAGGGGACCTGTGCAGTCGTCTACTGGATCACCGTGGGGAAAATTGAAAGACCAACAACACTTTTTATGGTCGCCGAGGCTGTTGGGACCCCCAAAAATGGCGAAGAACCCTCATGAACGTCTGCGGGCCATTACGAATGTCTATGGGTTTTCACGAATGTTTACGCACCCTTACGACCGTCCGCAGGCCCGTACAAACGTCTACGGCCCATAGCGAATGTCTACGGACAAGTACAAATGCTTACGGGCTCTTACGAACGTGTACGGGGCCTTGCGAACTTCTTCGAGACATTGCGAATGTGTACTTACCCCTTTCCGAATACTGAATCGACGCCCTTTCCAGTGAAGATCTCATATCCTGCAGATAGATTCGATTTTTCGAGATTTGATAAATGCGGGAAACATGTTACATCTATATTGTTGCATATCAATCGGAAATTCTCGAAATCCCAAACAAAATGAGGCTGCTTTATATTTCGCATACCCCTTAGGAAAATTATATGGGTATCTCAAAATTTTGAGTCCATGGGCAGGCCCGTACGATTTTCAAAGAAATCACTGTCTAGGCCCGGGTCAGGCAGTCAAACAATATGGCTGAAGAAATATATATGGGAATTGAACACTAAAAGTTTCTATGGGAAAGAAAATTATAATATTCGCGAATATTCGAGAAACATGTTAAATCTATCATGTTTTATATCAATCAAAAGCGCTCGAAATCCCACACAAGATGTCACTACTTTTTATTTCGTCTACCCTTTAGGAAAAATCATGAGCATCTCAAAATTTCGAGTCTATGGCCAGGCCCCTATGATTGTGACAAAAATCACTGTCTAGGCCTGGGTCGGATAGTCAAACAATATGGCTGAAGAGACCTACATGGGAGTTGAATACTCAAAGTTTCTATGGGGAAATAATAATTAAAATATTCGCGAAAATTCGAAACACATGTTAAGTAATATCTTGTTGCATATTAGTGGAAAGTGTTCGAAATCTCCCCCACAAATGTCACTACTTTTTATTTCGTCTACCCTTTAGGAAAAATTAAATGGGCATCTCAAAATTGGGCGACTGGTGGCTCGCCTGATGCTGGTGTGCTGTGATGACCGGGTGGCTCGCCTGATGCTGGTGTGTTATAACGATCGGTGGCTCGCCTGATGCTGGTGTGCTGTGACAACCGGTGGCTCGCCTGATGCTGGTATGCTGTGATGACCGGTAGCTCGCCTGATGATGGTGTGTTATGACGACCGGTGGCTCGCCACCGGTCGACAGTGGCATCAGTGACGCCACCGATCGTTTTAATACACCAGCATCAGGCGAGCCACCGGTCCCCACACCAGACTACGATCAGGTGAGCCACCGGTCGCCCAATTTTGAGATGCCCATACAATTTTTCCTAAAGGGTAGACGAAATCAAAAGCAGTGACATTTGGGTCTGAAATTTCGAGCACTTTCGATTAATATGCAACAAGATATTACTTTACATGTTTTTCTAATTTTCACGAATATTCTGATTCTTCTTTCCCCATAGAAGCTTTTAGTATTCAATTCCCATATAGGTCTCTTCAGCCATATTGTTTGACTATCCGACCCGGGCCTAGACAGTTATTTTTGTCAAAATCGTAGGGGCCTGTCCATAGACTTGAAATATTGAGATGCTGATATAATTTTCCTAAAGGGTAGACGAAATTAAAAAAGTAGTGTCATCTTGTTTGGGATTTCGAGCACGTTCGATTGATATGAAACAAGATAGATTTAACATGTTTCTCGAATGTTCGCGAATATTATAATTCTTCTTTCCCTATAGAAACTTTTAGTATTCAATTCCCATATAGGTCTCTTCAGCCATATTGTTTGACTATCCGACCCGGGCCTAGACAGTTATTTTTGTCAAAATCGTAGGGGCCTGTCCATAGACTTGAAATATTGAGATGCCCATATAATTTTTCCTAAGAGTAGACGAAATAAAAAGTAGTGTCATTTTGTTCGGGATTTCGAGCACTTTCGATTGAAATGCAACAAGGTAGATTTAACATGTTTCTCGAATTTTCGCGAATATTACAATTCTGCTTTCCCCATAGAAACTTTTAGTGTTAAATTCCCATGTAGGTTTATTCAGCCATATTGTTTGACTACCCGCCCCGGGCCTAGACAGTGAATTTTGTCAAAATCGTAGGGGCCTGCCCATAGGCTCGAAATTGTGAGATGCCCATAAAAAAAATTCCTAAGGGGCAGACGAAATAAAAAGTAGTGTCATTTTGCTTGGGATTTCGAGCACTTTCGATTGATATGCAAAACGATAGATTTAGCATGCTTCTCGAATTTTCACGAAAATTATATATTCTTTCCCCATAGGAACATTTAGTATTCGATAACCATATGGATTTCTTCAGTCTGATTGATTAGCTGTTCGATGGAGCACTGTGTGGTTATTTTTTATGAAAGTCGTCGATGTGCACCAATATGCTATGTATATAATGTAATATAAGTTAAAATTAGTTGGAGTATTAGGTAATATTTCAATTTAAATCCCCCAAAGAATCTGACGGAGGTCACAGGTCCAGATTTTGCCATTATACCACGAAATAATTGGTATTGCACGATGTTGAAAGTTGTCAGCCTTGACATTGCAATTATAGGCGTTATGAACAGTGGAAGTTATTTCACCCGCATCGATTATGCCCCAGGGGCATGCAGTAATATAATTAATTACACGTGTTGTATGGAATTCCCATGACAAAATAATATTTTTCTGAGAGCTTTTCTATTGCTGTGCAACATTTCAGCGAGATCGAAGATCCCTGCCGAATCCTTGCTGAATCTCTGCTGAATCTCTGCTTACTTCCACTACATGGAATGTCTTTCATATGTTCCTACTATACTCCAGCACAGCAACACTGGAACAGCAACGTTGGATCTCAGCCACCCGACAGTGATCGCCACAGCATTGCTAGCATAGGTGTACACTGGCGGATCTAGTCCACCGTTTTTTGTGTGGGGGAACTTCCGGTTTTTGGCGTCAACCCCCTCCCCTCCACCTCCCCCAGTGGCGTACCTAGGAATTGCATCACGGGAGGGGTCGAACGGATTTGGAGGGTGCCCATTCTCCCACTATTTTTGGTTAAAAGCACCGGATTTCGACCACTATTTGGCAAAGGGGCCCATTTTTTAAAATCATAATTAAAATTCAAATAAAATAATAATTGACAACATAATTTCCTGTGTAGGGACCCCAGCCTAGGCTGGGGCCCCAGCCTAGCCTGACCAATGCAGTCGACGCGCCCTAAAGCACAAATCCACCACCACCACCACCACCACCAGCCTAGGCTGGGGCCCCTACTAGAACAAAAATCCGGTAACATAGAAACGGTGGAGGTAGCTACCTCCACCGTTTCTATGTTACCGGATTTTTGTTCTTGTTTACCAAAACGTTTACGTTCACGTTCAACGTCTTGTACCACGTCAACGTTCGTGCACGTGTACACACTGGCGGATCCGATTTTGTCAACTCTTGCTGTAAGCAGAACTTGAGCAGCATGGAACCCTTGATGTGTGTCAGAATCTACTATGCTACCATACTGGCTTCCAAACAATTATTTTTAATTTTAAAAAATCCTTTAAAATTGGAAATTCTTTCATCCAGACGCTATTTTTGAACCTCGGCAAAGGTTACTGCATTTTAATTTAGTTGACTTCTGTTGGTTTCGGGGGGGGCAAAAGACACTATGGCCCCCCTTTTAAGCGCTTTGGGGGGTCATGGCCGGAATGGCCCCTCCCTGGTTCCGCTTGTGTAGATGTAGGTTTCCGAAAATTATCGGGCGGGCGCAATGCATGAAGGGCAGGCCCAAATATCACATAGGCTCTCATGTTAAAAGTTGTAATTATTGCGAAGGCAAAGTCAACATGGGGGGGGGTAAGTTCCCTCCCAAATGCATGTAAAGCTACACCCATGGTTACTAGGTATCATCATTCCTGGTGCACTCGAACATTTTCAAGGATCGCCAATTCCTATCAGATAGGCAATTTCGCTGGCACGATGTACTGGAGTCCCCTAGAGCGGAGCATTGGGCTGAAACATTCGAATGGAGTGCAGCTCGACCTTCCTAGTGGAGTGTCGTTTTCCTATCATGGATGAGGGGTGCACTGCGAGCGCGGTTTCCGATCGAGGAGGAAGCACATACCCAGTGCCCTCTATAAGTTCTAGTAATTTTCTTCATAGGTGTGTGGGGGGGGGGGGTGATGCATGTGGAACATCGGCACGGGAGATGATGCAAGTGAAGTCTGAACATTATTAAAAGGCTTGCATGACGGAGCGTCGTGTGGGTAATAAGCATAGGTGTTCTTATATATAAGAACATATATATTAAAGAAAAAGAAAAGAAAGAAAAGAATATATATATTCTTTTCAGTGGACAAGTGCCCCATCATTGTTGTCTTTGCAACCCCCACCCCAATAATTTCAACATTTAACATGGGACCCTAAGAAGTGTGGCCCTCAGTCAATTTTCGTTTCGCACATTGCCCTCATGTATTGTGCCAATTTTCCGAAATCAGCACCTATGGTTGGTGTTTGGTAACATCTGATTAAGACGTCTACACCGAAATGTAAACGTTGCAGAGTAATACGGGATATATATATATATATATATATATATATATATATATATATATATATATATATATATATAATGTGGATTGGCGTGTCACGGCAGGTTGCTTGCGATGTGCGATATGGCTTCGTTGAAAGAATTCTGAATGTTCACTTCGTATTTAGCTTTGTGTTTAATGGTGTGAGTACCAATGCGATGGAAGCATGGATGATGTACGCCTGGATTGGGAACTCCGCGTCGGCGCCTTTGATCTGCGCGTATCAACGGGTCCCATGTTAAAAGTTGAAATTATGTAGGGGAGCCAAGCCAACATTGAGGGGCATTGGCCTCCTCAAAAGTATATAAAACAACACCCCTGGATGGAAGAAAACGTCGTGTTTTCTCACGTATTGGGTTGCAGGTTAACCGCACAGCACAAACTGAAATCGATAGATGCCTCCTAAATCAGTCTCGTAGGGTCCCATGTTCCCTATGAGGAATTCAGAATTACATGAATGAAAAAAACATCACTGAGGACGTGTAATCCGAAAGGTGAACGACACAGAAAGTTCGAATGGCCGGGGGTCCGGGCACCCATGACAAATAAAATTATACAGATCGAACAAGAAGTTTGGGGATTTGCGCCGTGCCAAGCACAAATTATCGACGCAATTATACATATATACATCACGCATAGCTGGGAATAACATGTCACGGGAAGTTGCTTCATGATGGTTTTATAAGATAACCTCTGACTCGAGAAGGAAAGGATGCAACTCTACCAGTACCAGTGGATAACCAGAACCAAGGAAAAGAGGCGATGGCTAAGGTAGGTATTGTTTAACACAGATATCTTGGTAACTTAGCGCGGTGCTTTTATCTAGCTTAGTTTTCTTTAATATCCAACCGAATTGTCGGGGGCCGACACCCGCTACAAATACAATTATACAGATATAACAAGAAGTTTGGGGATTTGCGCCACGCCAAGCACAAATTATCGGCGCGCTAAGCGAACCGAAATCGGTCTCATTGTTGTTCTTTTTTTCGGGGCGGGGTTCAAGCCATCGTAAGAAAATTATTGTTTGCGTACGTGAAGAGGGAGGGGGGATGGGAAAGGCTCCTCTAATTGTGTTGTTGTTGGGCGAGTGGGAGGATAGTGGTCTTTATATTTCAAAGAAAAACCTCGGATGCATGAGGTAGGTGAGCTTGGCGCTTTATATCACAGGGAACAAGTTTGTTGAGTGGGCCGGGGATATGGTGATCCTTATTAACAAGCTAAGCTTAAAATATCGGACACTAAAGTGACCCATTCCACGCTCCTTCCCTCCCCTCCCCACCCCAATTCTTGGATACACTACTGCTTCTTTCTCTGAATCCTCCAATGAGGTTTTTTTGTGGAATGGTTTTTTATTCTTGACTATTAATTTTGTCACTTGTTTCACTTACAGGGCAGATAAAACAAAAACAAATTATGGACATGAATGAGAAGAAATATGACTCTCATCAGACAAAATTTTGTACTTACCGGTATGATGAAAAATACTTGAATATTTATTATGCAAGTTATACAATAATTGATCATGCTTTTACTTTTATTCGAAGTCATTTTGATAACTATATTCAAATAAATGTCATAATAATCGTGCATGATTTGTATCCTTATTGGAAAAAATATGCACATAGATCTTCACAACTGGCAACGCCAGGTTACCGTAGCCAAACAGCGCAATATTTACACGCCAAATTGACTGAGTGCTTGCTGGCTGCGTTGCAATGTTAAATTATAGTTAGGTACGTCGCGAAGTGCTGAAGCTAAATTATTTTGCGTAGCTACAAGCCCTTCGAATATTGCAAAGATTACGTGCATTGATTTTCTGAAATCATGGCGGACTCGAAGCCATCGTTATTCTCTTATTCCACCCTCGTCCATGCTCTAGCAGGCGCTGCGGTAAGGTCTTGCCGTGAGCTATCTAGGTACCTAGGTGCCTATATACCTACCTGTAATGTTGTTATTTTCAAGGGCATGCAAATTGCCGGTACTGTTGTTTCTGCTTGCTGATTAATTTTGTGTGCTGCACTAGGGGAAGAGGGGGGGGGGGTTCCGAACACTAAAGACATCTTGCAACAAATAGCTCTACTGCTGCTTCTGTATGGCCAAACCAGTAATTGTACTGTGTTTACTGAACACAAAAAAAAATGGTATTATTCCAGATCTAGGTAAAATGCGATTTTTGGGAATTTTTTTTTTGAATACAGGGTATTTTAATGTAAAAATCATGATGCAACCACTCATTTTGGTATTATTCAAGAACTAGGTAAAATGCGATTTTGGGAATTTTTATTTTGAATACAGGGTATTTTAATGTAAAAATCATGATGCGACCACTCATTTTCTCTGCAAATAATTATTTTTCAGTTGGCAAACAAATACACAACCATAATCTTAACTCTGCAAACATAGCACATAGTGTATAATTATCCATACCTGGTGTGTCACAGACGTGATAAAGAAGACATTCAACACTTCAGGCACTCGATTTGATACTCTGACATCGAAAACCTTATGTTTCTGCCTTAATTCGACATTATCTCCGAGAATGCATATATACTCGCAACACGCCGCGCCAGCCACCGTCGATAAGGGTGGCGTCGACATTCCTTGCGATGCTGTATTATTTTATTTAAATATATTTGATGACGTCAAGGCCAAAAAATTTGTTTCGGATAATTCTGGTTTTCCGGTTAGGTTAGGTTTGGTTAGATTATATTATGATATAATATATTTTATATATTATGCTACGTTATCTTAGTCTAGGTTAGGTTAGGTTATGTTATTTTATTTTGTTGTATTATTTATATATTCATATTTAATTTTTGAACTCTTGACCGTAAGCAGAACACAGCAGTGTAATAATGGCTTCATTGTGCACTGGTTGCAGTCTAGTTCCTCACAAAATTATTAAACTTTCTGTTGAAGATAATCAGGCAAGCTTAGAATTTTTCAGAAAACACGGTGTACTTCCAAACGAGGTAATTTGTCCAAATTGTTTGAGGCCCTGCCATTTTGCACGAACAGGTGCAGGTGGGAGTGTTTTGTAATGTGGCGTGTCCCCAAGACCATCGTCATCAACCGTCACTGACTTAAAAGTAATCATTTGCGGAGAAAATGAGGCTTTCTTTACCTTACGGCCGATTACACATACTGCCAAGGTTGGTGATTTGTAAAGAGGTGTACAGTGACATCACAGGAGTCAGGGAAGTGACGTCACAGGAGTTGGGTGTCGATTGTAGCTAGGTTAGGTTGGGTTAGGTTAGGTTAATTTAGGTTAGGTTAGGTTATGTTCGTAACCGTCATCCCGACTCCTGTGACGTCACTTCCTTGACTCCTGTGACTTCACTGTACACCTCTTTACAAATCACTAACCTTGGCAGTATATGTCGGCTGAAAGGTAAAGATTACCGAAAATGAGTGGTCGCATCATGATTTTTACGTTAAGATACCCTGTATTGAAAAAAAAATCCAAAAAATCGCATTTTACCTAGTTCTGGAAATTTACCCTCATTTTCTCCACAAATAATTATTTTTCAGTTGGCAAACAAATACACGACCATAATCTTCACTCTGCAAACATAGCACATCGCGTATAATTATCCGTACCTGGTGTGTCACAGACGTGATAAGAAGACATTCAACACTTCATGCACTCAATTTAATACTCTGTCATCGAAAACCTTATGTTTCTGCCTTAATTCGACATTATCTCCGAGAATGAATACTCGCAACACGTCGCGCCAGCAACCGTCGATAAGGGCCGGAAATTTCTTGCGATGCTGTATTATTCTATTTTCAATATATTTGATGACGTCATGGCGGAAAAATTTGTTTCGGACGATTCTGGTTTTCCGGTTAGGTTAGGTTAGGTTAGGTCTAGCCACTTGCAAGGAGCAACTATAAAACAATTATTTTGTATTGGTGTGCCATACTCAGAACAAAAAAAATGTGGCTGTGCATGATTACTTCACTGTAGCTGTTGTGGTATAAGTTATTAGTAGCCACTACAAAATACTGATGTAATTGCACAAAAAAAGGAGCTCACTTCCATACAGTTTTCTTAAGCCAACTACTCTCAGAAGCCTAAAAATGGCATCCTTGGACTTTGCTAGCTCCATACACAAAGCATTGGTAGAACTGTGCAATCAGACCTTCATGTTTTAGAAAAGAAAGGTTCATCCTTTATGAATAATTTGGCAAAGGTTCCAAATTTTAACAGGGCAGACTGACTGCATGAGAGCAGCTTTAAGTGCCATAAAATGGGAAGAAGAATTCTCTGATTTAAATGCCTGTGAAATGTGGGAAAAGTTCAAATCTTACTTGAGGGAAATTCAGATTAGACATGTCCCCCAAAAGCAAAGGCACAAAAGAAGAGTAGGAAAGCCAGCATGGCTTACACCAGATTTGACAAAAGCAATTAAGGCTAAGAAAGATGCATTTAGAGTATTTAAGGAAGCTTCAAATATAGTAAATCTAAGGTTGTATCAAAAAGCTAGAGATGCTGTGAAACAGAAAACCAGAGCAGCAAAGCGAGCAAAAGAACTGGATTTGGCTAGGAACTGTAATGGGGACAGTAAAAAGTTCTTTAGTTTCTACAAGCTAAGTAAAGTTTCAAGCACAATTGGTCCACTGGAAGTAAATGGGATTATATTGAGTGAGGATAGTGAGATGGTTGAGGAATTGAGCAAGCAGTTTAAATCAGTGTTTACATTGGAGGATGTGACAAATCTGCCAACTGTGAACCACAGCCCAGCAACAGGTGATCAGTTACATGATGTTGATTTCATTGACAGTGATGTTGTTTTGAATTATGTCAGGAAAATAAAGCCAAACAAGGCAGCAGGACCTGATGGAATTTATGCTAGGGTATTGCGGGAAGCTGAAAAAGAATTGGCAATTCCACTCAGAATAATATTTTGTAGATCAGTTTCACAAAATGAATTTCCAACCGATTGGAAAAGGGCAAATGTAGTTCCTATTTTCAAGAAAGGAGAAAGAGGGAAAGTTGAAAACTATAGGCCAGTAAGCCTCACATCACTAGTCTGCAAGGTACTTGAATCAATTATCAAGGATAAAATAGTTAGTTTCCTAGAAGGAAACAGAGTGATTCAAGATACTCAACATGGGTTTAGAAAAGGGCGATCGTGTCTCGCAAATCTCTTGGACTTTTTTAATTTTGCTACAGAACAATTTGATAAGGGAAATCAGGTTGATGTAGCATATCTTGACTTTAGCAAGGCCTTTGACAAGGTACCTCATAAACAGTTAATGATGCAGCTTCAGGCCCATGGTATTGTGGGTAACATCCTAAAATGGATAGGGTTGTGGCTTTCAGATAGACAGCAGAGAGTGATGCTAAATGGTACAAAATCATCATGGCAAAATGTTCTTAGTGGAGTCCCCCAAGGGTCAGTACTGGGACCACTATTGTTCGTTATGTTTGTAAATAACATTGAAAGTGGCCTAAGCAGTAAGGTTTTGAAATTTGCAGATGATTTGAAGGTCTTTAGGGCAATAACAGGGCACAATTCACATTGATTTGGGTAATCAATGTGATATTTCACTTGATCAAGCCCCCAGGCTGGTACCGGATTGGTCTGCCATTGTGCTATTGGACCAACTTCGATACAAGTCGAGTGAATGTGTGTATGCATGTATGTGGGTTGCTGAAAAAGCGCCAGTTTTAATATTTTAATTTGGACACTGGGGGGTGATACACTTGTGCACTTTTTTAATTCAAAGCATCATCAACTTGATGAATTCTGATCATATTGTGTCAAGCTTGCATTGACTTGAGGCAAGGATTGTACGAGATTGGGATAGCATGCATATATCACAACAATCCGGCTGTACAGTATGTTATGAAGGATGATTGGCCATGAAAAACCTTGGCAATGCTGCTCCCTGGTCCCTTGATCACCAGGAAGATCTTAGTAATGTGAACCTTAACATGACAAAAATTTAATATAAAATTAACTTAAAGTAAAGGTCATTGCAAAATCACAGTTTGAACAAACATTACTACAATGGCCTTTAGTTAACACTCAAGCGATTAGTTAATGCTTATTCTTTCTGAATACAGGATCATCAGAATTGATGTTCTTGGCAGATTAACACTACAGAAGGCAACTATTATGTCAATTTACTTATAATCAATTCAATCTGGATCTATTTATTTATTTTGAACATTGAACATGTGTCAATCTACTATCATGTTGGCATATGAGAGGGCATGTAACCTGGTGATATTATTGTCCTTAAATTGTAAATTGCTGCCTGGGAGAGGGAGGGGGTATCACAGACAACTGGTGTTGCTAAAAGTTTACTGCTGCAGGGATGTTTGATAACTTCCCACACATGGTATTGGCAAGTGTTCCTTTCACTTGCAATAGAATCCTTGCTCCTCTATCATCTCATCTAGGCATGCAACTATCTAGATTTATTTTTCAAACTATGCTTCTTGATGGTGTGAACTTTACCTCCCTATTTCCTTTTTCCATTTTGCTTTCCGATCATTCATGGTCCCTCTTTTGTGTGTTCCCAGTTCAATGTCCATGCACAATTATTATTCCAAGTTTTACATTTCCAGATATAATCACCATTTCCAGTTGGCTCTTTATCTCAGTAATGAGCAGGTTCAAACTTGAGGTAGCTACATTTGAATTACTAGGGAATGATTTGAATGATAAGTACCCTCCTCATGAACTTATATTGTCACAATGTACATATTATACCCTACCTCAACCACTTAACTGTAATGCTGGATTCTCAGTACTTCATATCAATGCAAGATCCCTGAAGAATAAATTTGATGAAGTTGTTAATTTTCTAGCAAGCTCTAAAGTTGATTGGTCAGTTATTTGTGTATCAGAGACATGGTTGAAGAAATATTTAGAACAATACTGTGGTCTAAAAAATTATAATCTCTTTTCATCTAGTAGAAAAGAAGGTGAAGATGGAGGTACAGCAATATATGTAAGTAATAGATATGAGGCTAGGGAAAGAAAAGACCTGGAGAGTGATCATTTTGAGACAAGTTTTCTGGAAATCAAAATGAAGTTGGGTGTACCAGCGAAAAGATTCCTAGTTGGGGAAATGTATAGACCTCCAAGTCTGAGCCACACTATATTTATCGACTATTTGGAAAAAAATACTTGACTCATTGGAAAACACCAAATGTACATGTGTCATAGCAGGGGACTTCAATTACAATCTTTTGAAATATCACTCTTATAAACCTACACTTAATTTTATGAATTTGTTCAATTCTTATGGATTTTTCCCAACCATCTCAAAAGCAACCCTTATTTGTAATGAATCAGATGCCCTTTTGGATAATATATTTATCAATGATGTTAATGTCTTTAGCAATTCAGGAATACTACTTCATGATCTATCAGATCATTTTCCAGTTTTTCTTAATCTGTCATTAATTGAAAGTTCAAATATAACAAGGCATTCAGTGACAGTCTTTGATAAACATAAAATCAGTGAATTAAATGATCACCTCATCAGCAACTTGGAAGCCTTTCAAGATGAAACTGATGCTAATCAAGCATGCAACAAACTTATTAAGGCATATGAAACAGGTATTACAAAATTATCTAAAACTTTTACACCCAGTAGAAGAAAGAATCCAATTAAACCATGGGTAACCCCTGCACTTCTGTGTTCAATAAATACAAAAATAAACTTTATGCAAAATATATTAGGAATATAATTTTATTGAATGAAAATAAATACAAAATGTATAGGAACATGCTTTGCAATGTGCTTAGGGATGCAAAACGATTATATTACAAGAGGGCATTCAAGGACAGCAAAGGTGATGGCAAAAAAACATGGAAGTATTTGAATGAAATTATAAACAAGAATGAATTGCAAACAGTTCCCCCAAGGTGCTTTGTTGATAACTCTGGGGCTACCTGTGTAAATGAACAAATACCTGATAAATTCAATACTTTTTTTTCAACGATAGGTAGTGAATTGGAAAAAAATATACCTGCAGCACACAATAGCCCATTATATTACCTTACACAGCCTACTCATGCCAGCATTAACAATATTCCTTCTGTTAATGAAGCTCAAATTGAAGAAATTGTGATGTCTTTGAACCCTGTGGGTGGAGGTATGGATAAAATTAGCACAAAAATTTTGCTTGGAACATATAGAAGTATTTTGCAACATCTAACATATTTCTTCAATCTTTGTCTGAGCACTGCAATATTCCCTGATGCATTAAAATCTGCAGTTATAATTCCTGTATATAAATCAGGGGAAAATAATAAATTTACTACTTATAGGCCAATCTCTTTGCTACCAATATTTTCGAAGGTGTTGGAAAGATTAATACACATTAGTGTATCATCATTTCTAAATGAAAATAATATCATACACCCACTGCAGTTTGGTTTCAGAAAAAAACATAGCACATACATGCCAATTGCTCTGATGCATAATGAAGTAACTAAAGCCCTTGTAAATAATAAATTAGTTTGTACCCTGTATCTGGATTTGAAAAAGGCCTTTGACACTGTCAGCATCAGCATTTTGTTACAAAAGATTTACTTTATTGGCATTAGGGGAAATATATATAAACTGTTAAACTCATACCTATCAAATAGATCTCAAAGAACCAAGATACATGACATCCTCTCCCAACCATTAAATATCACAATAGGTGTTCCTCAGGGTTCGATTCTTGGACCTCTGCTATTTCTTCTATACATTAATGATCTTTGCAATGTTTCCAATTTACCTAGCTTTTACCTCTTTGCAGACGATACAGCCATAACTATTACAGCTAATGATCATTTTTAGTTACAAACTAAAGTAGATGAGGTAATACCCAAAATAATTGCATGGTTTCATACCAACAGATTATCTATTAATGCTGATAAGACTGGATATCAAATTTTTTTCCAGGAAACCATGTGATGACCTTCATGTAAAAATAAATAGTTCTAATATTACAAGGCATAGCTGCATAAAATATTTAGGTGTATTAATCGATGAAGACATGACATGGAAAAGCCATATCAATGCCATTTCTTCAAAAATTAGCAGAAATATTGGTATTATAGGCAAATCTAGGTACTTTCTATCAACTTGTGAATTGTTTAATACAACGAAGAATGGCTCTTAGATGCTCCTGGGTTTTAGACATTGCGTGTAAAGAAAGCATACGACCTTCAATATACCAGGAGGTGCTGAGTTGACATCAAAAGTAACGTTAAGGATTATACTTTATTAGGTACTCAACGTTTCGGCCAGGGGCCATCGTCAGGAGTGATATAAAAATGTCAAGTTAAGCAATTGAAAAAAAAAGCACGCGAGAAAAAAAGCGTGCAAAGACACGTGGAATGCAGAAAAGCCTCCTCAGTGGTGCAGACACTTAAAGAAACTCCAAACCAGAAACAAACTAGGTCAAGATAGAATCCTCTGAGGAAGCCCGAGCCGATGGTCCACATACATATCGATACATACACTCACGCACATATATAGACATAGATCCAATATAACGCGTAATACATAGAATATAATTTATGTTTATGTAATTTAAGTGATATACCAAGACGTCGTTTGCGTGTTTAGTTGCGGCCGTAGATTACGTATGTGTAGAGATTCGAGGACCTTTAGATCAGCGTTGTCCCTGGCTGTTGCTAGAATTTCTACTTTGAAGTTTGTGTTAGTGTCGCTAACTTGTGAATTGCTTCTTCTGTATAATTCTCTAATACTGCCATATCTAAATTACTGTGCTGTTGTCTGGGAAGTACTTACCACTCTAAGCTTGACAAGATTATTAAGTTGCAGAAGCGTGTTATTAGGATTGTTGACAAGAAACCTTACTTATACCATACAAATGAATTGTTTATCAAGCATAGAGTTCTTAAGTTTCTGGACATAATTGATGAACAATGCATTTACATCATGCTGGGTTTTCTAAATCACTCATTACCAGCACCTCTTTCTGATATGTTTCAACTTCATGAAGAAGGTGGCCTCAGAGTTAGACAACACTTTCAAATACCCTTTTCTGATATCAATTACAGGATGTTTTCATTACCCTTTATTGCACCAAAAGCCTGGAATAAAATAATCTGCTCTCACTTCCATAGGATTGAAGATGTACCTAGAAGTAAAATCATTTTGAAAAAACACATCAGGCAATACATTACTAGAAAATATGAACTTGTCCAATGAATGTCGGTGATAAGGTTGTGCTATGCATGGTGATCTTGTTGTCTTATTCGGATATTTTCGTTAAGTATCATGTTTTCTTTCTTTCTTCTTTCTTCATACTTCGTTTGTCCTTTCTCCTTTCTCCTTAGTGTAGTAATAGTTTAGGAGATGTACGTGCAAGATTAGGGATTTTATATTATTTCCTCATTAACACCTATAGCAGTTTTTTTTCTGGAGCCCTCGAAGACGTTACTAGCATTGCTAATTGTCTGAGAGGGCTTCAGGAACATCTTTTTTTTATTTTTTGGGGAAGGATTTTTCCAACAAAAAAAAGAGGGGGGGGGGGGGTACCCAAAATTTTTTTTTTTTATTGACCTACTTCTCATCCCTGGAATTTAACGTAATTAGGTCGCACGGGTATGGAAGGGCACTCCTGCCTACCTATTAATAGGTAGGGGAATTTAAATAAATTTAAAAAAAAAATGGCAAATGAAATTTAATTTTGATAAGTGCAAAATCATGCATGTAGGTAGGCAGCATATCAAGGCTCCATACTTGATTGGTGGCCAAGTACTATCTGTGACTAAGCAGGAGAAGGACTTAGGTGTTATTTTTAACACAAAATTGGGGGCATCAGAACAGACCAAAGAAGCCAGGAAGAAGGCACTAAGAATGCTTGGGGCAATAAATAGGAATGTATCATACAAAAGTGAGGAAGTCAACAGGAAGGTTTATTGTGCATATGTCAGGCCACATCTGGAATATTGAGTCCAAGCTTGGTCCCCTAGTTATGAAAAAGATTGTTGGCTTTTAGAGAGAGTACAAAAGAGGGCAACAAAAATGGTGAATGGTATGGGCAACCTGGCATATGAGGAAAGATTGAAGAAATTGAATATGTTTTCACTTAGATATCGAAGGCTGAGAGGAGATCTCATCGAGGTCTTTAAATTTGTTCATGGTCAGGAACAGGGTTATCTCAGGGAACTGTTTGAATTTAACAGAAATGATGCAATTAGAGGTCATCAATTCAAAATTAAAGTTAATCACAGCAGGACAAGGTTAAGACAGTCCTTCTTCACCAACAGGGTAGTAGAACACTGGAACCAGCTGCCAGAAACCATCGTCAGTAGCAACACACTGAACATCTTTAAGAACAGCATAGACAATCATTATAAGAATAGGGGGCTTGTTTTTCTGTATTCCAGGGAGAGTTGATCAACACATTTGATGGACAACTGGTTCAGTGTACAGAGTGCAACCAAGAAGGGCCCTTGTGGCTCATAGTTGCACTGATCTTTTATGTCTTTGTCTTTATGAACTTTATGAACTTTATGAACTTTACGTCAGCTGACGATGGCTTGGATACATTGTTGAGATAAAAGAAGTGTGAGGGGTAATACTTGAAGAATACCTCTCAAATGCACCATTTATGAACATGACTAAGATGATGTGCCCACTGGTTTCCTGTGCAAATGCCTACTTTTCAGTTGACAAGGAACATAACACCAAAAGGGTTTGGAGTTAGGTAATATTGCATAAAAAGAATGTAAAACAAGGAAATGTAATTAACGTATCCTAACCTAGCTTTTACCCACCTGTTTAAGAAGCTTTTTTCATACATAAAAATATTACATTTTTTAATCAAAGTTTTCCAATTCACTACGAAAAAAAACTTATGAGACTAACCTAATCTAGCCTGATCTCTTTACAGAAGCAGTCCCTGAATTTTAAACATCCCCACAAAAAATGTTAAACTTAAAAGCATAGCCTAACCAAGCCTAACTCATTTGCTTGCTTTATGGAGGTAAAATATGTGTAAAGCTTGTCTCATAACACCTTAAAGCACAATGACACCATTGTGAGTGGGATGACATACAATGAAGAACAATGCAAAAGTACAACACACATCCTAACCCATCCTAACCTCCTAATGTTGATTTCCAAAAACCTACTGATGTTGGGTCACCTTCTATCATAACAACCAAAGGAGTCTGTATGATTTGCCATTTCAATGCTATGCAACATTATTTTAGATAGTGAATATCTCGCTTATATGTGATCTCCCAAATAAATAGCAGATGAGGAAGTTGTTAGGTAAGTGTCAACAAGTCTAGTCCTTGCATTTGTTTTCCAATTTGCACTCAGGGGTTTCCATATAAATATCTTTTTCATTATATATATATCACTTGACAGAATACCACCTGTTTGGTATTATTTTCCTCACCATCTGAAAAGTAAGCCTTTCCAATGTCAAGGAGTGTTCACATTGTCTTAATCATGTTCATAAGCATGGTACTGAAGCATTGGTTTCAAAAATATCCCATGAACATCTTAAAGTGCAAACTTGCCAAGTTCTGAATGTCATCCTTTGGTTGTTATGATAGAAGGTGACCCAACATCAGTAGGTTTTTGGAAATCCAACATTAGGAGGTTAGGATGGGTTAGGATGTGTGTTGTACTTTTGCATTGTTCTTCATTGTATGTCATTTAAGTGATTTAGTTCAAGACTTGACTGTAGGAGAAACTCCGGGAAGAAGTGACCATAACATAGTGAGATTTAAGGTACAAAGCAGGGACAATCAAGGATAACTTGGCAAAGATTCCAAATTTTAACAGGGCAGACTTTGACTCCATGAGAGAGGCTTTAAGTGCCATAAAATGGGAAGAAGAATTTTTGATTTAAATGCCTGTGAAATGTGGGAAAAGTTCAAATCTTACTTGAGGGAAATTCAGATTAGACATGTCCCCCAAAAGCAAAGGCGCAAAAGAAGGGTAGGAAAGCCAGCATGGCTTACACCAGATTTGAGGAGATCAATTAAGGCTAAGAAAGATGCATTTAGAGTATTTAAGGAGGCTTCAAATATCGTAAATCTAAGGTCGTATCAAAAAGCTAGAGATGCTGTGAAGCAGAAAACCAGAGCAGCAAGGCAGGCAAAATAATTGGATTTGGCTAGGAACTGTAATGGGGACAGTAAAAAGTTCTTTAGTTTCTACAAGCTAAGTGAAGTTTCAAGCACAATTGGTCCACTGGAAGTAAATGGACTATATTGAGTGAGGATGGTGAGATGGTTGAGGAGCTGAGCAAGCAGTTTAAATCAGTGTTTACAGTGGAGGATGTGACAAATTTGCCAGCCGTGAACCACAGTTCAGTGACAGGTGATCAGATACACAATGTTGATTTCATTGATAGTGATGTTGTTTTCAATTATATCAGAAAAATAAAGCCAAACAAGGCAGCAGGACCTGATGGAATTATGCTAGGGTATTGCGGGAAGGTGAAAAGGAACTGGCAATTCCACTTAGTATAATATTTTCTAGATCAGTTTCACAAAATGAAATTCCAACAGATTGGAAAAGGGCAAATGTAGTTCCTATTTTCAAGAAAGGAGAAAGAGGGAAAGTTGAAAATTATAGGCCAGTAAGCCTCACATCCCTAGTCTGCAAGATACTCGAATCAATTATCAAAGATAGAATAGTTAGTTTTCTGGAAGGAAACAGATTGATTCAAGATACTCAACATGGGTTTAGAAAAGGGAAATCGTGTCTCACAAATCTCTTGGACTTTTTAAATTTTGCTACAGAACAATTTGATCAGGGAAATCAGGTTGATGTAGCATATCTTGACTTTAGTAAGGCCTTTGACAAGGTACCCCATAAACGGTTAATGATGCAGCTTCAGGTCCATGGCATTGCAGGTAGCATCCTAAAATGGATTGAGTTGTGGCTTTCAGATAGACAGCAGAGAGTGATGCTTAATGGTACAAAGTCATCATGGCAAAATGTTCTTAGTGGAGTCCCTCAGGGGTCGGTACTGGGGCCACTGTTGTTCATTATATTTTTGAATAGCATTGAATGTGGCCTAAGCAGTAAGGTTTTGAAATTTGCGGATGATTTGAAGATCTTCAGGGCAATAACAGGGCACAATGAGCAGGTTTTGCTGCAGAACGACTCAGACGAGCATGTGAAGTGGTCCGAAAAATGGCAAATGAAGTTTAATTTTGATAAGTGCAAAGTCATGCATGTAGGTAGGCAGCATATGAAGGCGCCATACTTGATGGATGGTCAAGTACTATCTGTGACTCAGCAGGAGAAGGACTTAGGTGTTATTTTGAACACAAAATTGGGGGCATCAGAACAGACCAAAGAAGCCAGGAAGAAGGCACTAAGAATGCTTGGGGCGATACAGAGGAATGTGTCATACAAAAGTGAGGAGGTCATCAGGAAGCTTTACTGTGCATATGTCAGGCCACATTTGGAATACTGTGTCCAAGCTTGGTCCCCTAGTTATGAGAAAGATTGTTGGCTTTTAGAGAGAGTACGAAAGCGGGCAACAAAAATGGTTAATGGTATAGGCAACCTGGCATATGAGGAAAGATTGAAGAAATTGAATATGTTTTCACTTAGATATAGAAGGCTGAGAGGAGATTTCATCGAGGTTTTTAAATTTGTTCATGGTCAGGAACAGGGATATCTCAGGGAAATGTTTGAATTTAACAGAAATGATGCAATTAGAGGTCATCAATTCAAAATTAAAGTTAATCACAGCAGGACAAGGTTAAGACAATCTTTCTTCACCAACAGGGTAGTAGAACACTGGAACCAGCTGCCAGGAACAATTGTCAGTAGCAACACACTGAACATCTTTAAAAACGGCATAGACAATCATTATAAGAATAGGGGGCTTGTTTTTCTGTATTCCAGGGAGGGTTGATTGACAGATTTGGTGGGCAACTGGTTCAGTGTACAAAGTGCAACCAAGAAGGGCCCTTGTGGCTCATAGTTGCACTGATCTTTTATGTCTTTATGTCAAATTTTGGTTTTCATGCATTAGGTATTTCACTTTTGTTTGAAACGGGCAAACCTGATGTAGTACAGAAGTGAAGGCCAGATTGCAAAGAATATCACTTTCAACAATATCTTGTCAGTGTGAGGTGGGGGGTGGCAGCAAGCAGTGTGGCTGGTGCTGCAATTGGTGAGGGGCTGGGTACCTGTTGCTGGTTGGCTGATAATGCACTGATTTTTCACACATGACTTCAAAAATCAGAAGAAGAAGAAAATCACAATAGTTGGAGAAAAACAACAAATAGACAGTTGTGCCACATTTGTTCCAGTTGATAGCTGCCAAATTTGTTTACTGCACAAAACCCTGCTGTCAATTTCAGTTCAGTGTCCCATGCAGTGTGAAATAGTGGGGTGGGAATTACAGGAGATGGTTTGTGCTAATAATTTCATGTGTATGTTGGTATTGATAAACATGTGTTGATATATAAAAGGTGCTTGCCTTAATATCCTTGATTTTGATATCTCATGATTTCCTCTTGATTTCCTTGTCTCATGTTTTTTTGCATTTATTGCATGTATTCAATCTCCCTGGTGTGGATTTCTGCCCTCCTGGTGTGCTATGGTGCTGATTTTGTGCACAGCTGGTGTGCCTCATCAAACCATTTGCAACACTTTGCAGTCTGGAGTGAGGGAAGGTATCAAGCATGATACTTTTGTTGATGTCATTCAATCATCCTTCTACATCAACAAATCATCCTTCTATCACTGCCAATATAGTGGTGGTACCAGTAAAATTGCTTTAAAAAGTAGTTTTTAACAACGTTTTCTGATATCTTATTCATCTGCATAACCTTCGTGTTGACCCTCCCAAGTTTGAAAGTCAGCTATTTCTTGTGTCTAGCACAAGAAATAGTGTTGTACAATCCGGAAACTGGGGTTTTAATTTGTTTGGCCCTCATCTAAGCCCTTCAAAAATGTGTGCCCCCTCCTTAGCAAGATGCTGGTTGCACCACTGCTTAAAGCATACCATTGTATGTGAATGGGCAATGGCACAGTTTATATGACTACCAATGAAGGCAGTGAAATTGTAATGCATGCAGATAGTCTGCCACATGCATGTGCTTCATGGATGCAACATGTATGCATTAAAAAAAAAAAAAACGCACAACTCATTGTTCTCAGATGAGATGTGCTTGTTTAGTTATTGATTAGCAGGAACAGTGGTAAATCCAGTGATTGCTATATGTTATGGCAATAACATGATACACCGCGACTGCCTCAGTGGCACAGTTAGGCTGATGTGTCTGCTTTTTTGGGTGTAGAAGTCCCAGTGGTATATGTCAACGCTTCATTCGCAATTCGATCTGAACTGTTTTGTGCGCAGCCGCATGGAATCTCTCTACATATTTGCGTTTTTTTCACAGGGATTTATTCCCGTGACCATTATCTCCGGAAATAGGCAATTAACCACATGCCCTATCCATTTCAGGGCAGTGCAGTGGCGATGAGTTTGACATACCCATTGGACACTGTTCGGACTCGCCTCCAGTGTAAGTTCTTCCATATAGGTGCAAGTTCTAGCTGCTTATAAAAAAATCAGGTTGTCCTGGTTGGTCAGTTGTGGTTACTAGCTCCACATTGGTGCATGCATTGGTGGAATTTCTCACTTAGTAATGCCCACTCTCAGACGATGCAGGCCTGCTAGAAGTCGAGTGAAAAGTGAGGCTTGCAATGAAAAATGTGGAACTCAATTTGGAAGTATTGTATTATATTCACATTCGTTACTGACAGTATGAAAACAAATTTGTGTCTTGCTGCATACATGTTATTTCACAGCAGAGGTGCAGCCAAATGGAAGACGCCCCCTTAGCAACCAAAAATACACCAGATGAAGGAATACATTTTGGGATTTCCACTGCACAAAACCATAAATTTTCCGCGTGCTGCGCGTGCCGAAAGCGGTCTCTGTTTCATGAAATTATTTTGATGGGGCCCTCCTTAAGATAATCCTGGTTGCGCCCCTGTTTCACGGTGGCCTTTTTTGAAGCTGTATGTGTATGCTGTTGAAGTCAGTGCAATATATGGTAGTTTTATTCACATCTTTGATCGGAAGCGTAGTATAATATATTTACATGCCGTGCCTCTCAGTGGATTTGCACGTGACCTCGGTATTGGTCATTGGCTTTGTCACGCCTGAGTGAGTGAGTGAATGAGTGAGTGATCTTATCAGGACAGTTTCAATTACAATGGCGTGTGTGTGTGTGTCGCCAGTGGAGGAAGGTCTGCGTGCGGCACCGACGGCTCGTATCCTGGCGCAGCTTGTGCGACAGGAAGGCGTCAGCACACTCTACAGGGGCATTGTTCCTGTCATCCAGTCGCTGTTCTGCTCAAACTTTGTGTACTTCTATACGTTTCACGGAATGAAACGGCTGGTAGTGGGCGAACACAGCGCGCCCAAAGACCTACTCATGGCGATAGCCGCCGGTAGGTGAAGTTCGACGATGGTCCGCCAGGTGACAGGCCAGTGGCAGTGCGCCGATGCCTAACTGGCACGCTGTTCGTTGGCATTTGGTACATACACCATGTGTGACCATGTGTGCCCATATGGGTGCCCGTGGTTCATGGGTGGGTCAAGCAGTTAGGAATGTGGTAAATGTGGTGCATTAGATGTGGCATTAAAGTGCATTAGAGTGCATTAAATGTGGCTGATCCACATGGCTTGGATAAATAGTCAGGAATGTGTTCACGGCTGGAGTAAATATTCACGAATAGTTCGTGGCTGGGATGCAGTGATGGCTATGGTAAATAAACAGGCATGAAGATATGACTGGGATATTGAGTCAGATGTGGTCGTGGCAGAGCCTAATAGTCAGTGATGTAGCAATGGCTGGGATACATATGGATGTGCTCGTAGCTGAGGTCAATCGTCAGCGGGGGGGGGGGGGGCGCGGTAGCTCAGTTGGTGGAGCGTCGGACTCTTGATCGCAAGATTGTGGGTTCGAATCTCGCAGCCGACGGCATTTACCGAGTCCACCTGCGACCAATCGGCGTGAGAGGTTGGCGACGCTATATGACCTAGCGGTTGATTGCGTCGTAAAAGAACCCAAGGTTCTTCTTCTTCTTCAGTCGTCAGCGACCAACAATGGAATATTCGCTGCAAGCTAACGGTCCGCTTAGCCGCTTAGGCTGTCGCTTAGTACTTCTTTTTGTTATGTTACATGCGCTCCTGATCATCGCTATGCCCTTTGTATTACCGGTGCCTTTGTATACGATGTGAGTGCGCCAAGTTCATTTGTGGCGGTAATATGTGCTTAAGTCACAACGGCGTCTGTACCGCAGTGTGACTCATGCTAACTACTGACCGAGCGTTCAACTCTGCCAGGCTGCACCAACGTCCTACTCACCAACCCATTGTGGGTGGCCAACACGCGCATGAAGATGCAGGGGGTGATGGAACAGTCTGCGGGCGCTGACGGCGGGCGACAGGCACCAATGTGCGGTCGCTACCGCAGTCTAGTCGGTGAGTAGCCACGCAGTCGACCCTGTCTGGCAGGCTGGCTGTCTGTCTCTGCCCCTGTGTCTGCCTGTCTCTGTGTGACTGACTGACCACCCGTCTTTTCGTTATTCCGTCCGTCAAAGGCAATAAATAATTGATACATATATATATATATATATATATATATATCTATCTATTCATGTATATATATATGTGCAGAAGTGAATCAACGCAAATGCATGGGAAGTCTCAATTAATTGAGCTGTCACCCTAGCTTGTTCCAGTGTTGCATATGGTGCGATAAACAATGGTTTAAATGATTGGAGTTTAGCCCTCAAGTTAAACTTTAGGTTTTCAGTTTGGTTTGCAAATTCCCAAACAAATTAATGCGAATTGGAAGGTATTGTTGACTTAAACCCAGGCTCTCACATGTAAAATAGTTCATGCTGATAATATTTTGAAAATATAATTGGTATCAACTACAATGTTCTTTGGGTATGGTGGAGTAGGGCAGGATGGAATAGGATGTCATGCTCTTAAATTGCCCTAATTTGAGGGAAATGACATCCAGCTGAGCAAAAAAAAACATCTTCCTGATATGATTAGATTATTTTATTTTCAAATTATTTCTACTAAATAATGTTCAAATTATTTTCATGCTAAATATCGGTAGAAGTGGAACGAATTATCCCCCCCACTTGTCCTTTCTTAAATGTACAAGCTTGGTATTCAGCTTAAAAAGTCATGCCAGCAGACAAGTGTCAATAGAACGCAATTTGCACCCTACCTCCCGCCCGTTTTGTCACTGAGGAATTTGTCATCTGCATCTGGGTTGCTCTCGAGATTTTCTTCTTTAACAGCACATCTTTATGAATAGTTTCCCACTCTCAACATTCGGGATCAAAGATGATTCAGAATTTCTGGGATGTTGATTTAGTAAACATGCATTGTGTCATTGGCTCTTTTTCTTTTTCCTTTGCACCACAAATGTAATGTTACTCAGCTCCCTGCCAACGAGATAGAAAGCTCCACCCGGTGTATGTGTGTATGTAGCCTTCGTTCTCACCTCTCTTATTGTCTGACACCCATGGGGCGACAGGGAGTCTGAAAAGGATTTTTTTTTTGCATGCAGGGTACTGGTGTTCAACAAGCCATTGGTAAATTTCAGAAGCCCGTGCGAAGCGCGTCGCCCGCGTGTCCCAGTGTGTCCCAGTGTGTCCCAGTGTGGAGCCTCTGGTGCTGTTATTGTGGCTGTCATTGTTCATTAGTCACTACCTCACATTCACTCTCTGTCCAGTCTTAGACTGAGTTACCATGGGCGCCAGGGATGCCTACCTATGAATGCAGTGCATACCTAAGGAGACGGCTGCACCATTGCGTGGTACTCATGCTGCAAACAGTCCGGCCTGGTGTGTTCGGACAGTCCACCCCTGGTGTGTTCGGACAGTCCACCCCCTGGTGTGTTCGGACAGTCCGCCCTGATGTGTTCTGGCGGTCTGCCCTGATGTGTTCGGATGGTCCGCCCTGGTGTGTTCTGACGGTCCGCCCTGATGTGTTCGGATGGTCCGCCCTGATGTGTTCGGATGGTCCGCCCTGATGTGTTCAGATGGTCCGCCCTGATGTGTTCGGATGGTCCGCCCTGATGTGTTCGGATGTATTGCTTGGCAGACGCCTTGTCCCGCATCGCAGTGGAGGAGGGCACAGGTGCCCTCTATAACGGCATCGGACCCTCACTTCTGCTCACATCGAACCCTGCTGTCCAGTTTGTGGCGTATGAGGCCACCAAGCGCTACCTCCAGGTAAGTGAAGACCACCAAACGTTTCCACCAGGTGAGTGAAGACCACCAAACGTTGCCACCAGGTGAGTAAAGGCAAATAATCGCTTCCTCCATGTAAGTGAAGACCACCAGGAGAAAGAAACGAAGAAGAAAGAAAGAAACGGTGCCCCAGGTAGGCACTAGGCACCGGCCACCAAACTATACTTCCAGACAAGCGCTGACCACTAAATACCTCTGGGTTGAAAGTCACCAAACGCTGAGTGTTGGTACAAGGTACAAGTTACCCCGATACACCAGGTGTGGTCTCCGTGTGGACAAAGGAGTCGCCTTATGGCGTGCTCACGTGCGATCGCACCACCGCCATTTTCTGCCGACAATAGTATGCTGGTGTGTTGCGTGACCCTGTGCCCGCAACACAGGAGCTGTATAGCTCGTCTCCGTGAGGCGGGTTGTAGAGATACCATCGTGCTTCGAAACATTCCAGCGTTTATAGCATATCACCCCGCCCCCTCACACACACATATACATTGTCTCATTGGAACCACCACTGATCATAAGCATTAGCACTTCAGTTAAGTACGTACATTTCCCACATATATGACATGGGATCAGGGGTGGATCCAGGTATTTTCATGAGGGGCGACTGCAAGCTGATAATCATTGGATTAATTGATGGATTTAGGCTTGACTGAGTGAAGGCTCGCTCTCCTGCAATTGCTCCGACCCGTTGGGTGCTGACGCTTCTTGTCTTGGCAACCTGTCCTGGATGTACGTCGGCGCACCACCACCGCGTCTGTAGTAGACGTCACCTGACGCTTCTATCTGTCCCTGCAGTGATTGACCCCGGGCGCACCTCTCAGCACCACCACCGTGTTTGTAGTAGGCGCCACCTGACTGCCATCCGTCTGCAGCGGCTGACCCCGGATGTACCTCTGTATCATCACCGTGTTTGCAATAGGCGCCGCCTGACGCTGCTATGTGTCCCTGCAGCGACTGGCACCCCTCAGCACCACCACCGTGTTTGTAATAGGCGCCACCTGCCGCTGCTATATGTCCCTGCAGCGGCTGACCCCGGGCGCACCCCTCAGCGCCACCACCGTGTTCCTGGTAGACGCCGCCTCCTTTTGTCCCTGCAGCGGCTGACCCCGGGCGCACTCAGCGCCACCACCGTGTTTGGTAGACGCCGCCTGACGCTGCCATATGTCCCTGCAGCGGCTGACCCCGGGCGCACCCCTCAGCGCCACCACCGTGTTCCTGGTAGACGCCGCCTGACGCTGCCATATGTCCCTGCAGCGGCTGACCCCGGGCGCACCCCTCAGCGCCACCACCGTGTTCCTGGTAGACGCCGCCTGACGCTGCTATATGTCCCTGCAGCGGCTGACCCCGGGCGCACCCCTCAGCGCCACCACCGTGTTCCTGGTAGACGCCGCCTGACGCTGCCATATGTCCCTGCAGCGGCTGACCCCGGGCGCACCCTCAGCGCCACCACCGTGTTCCTGGTAGACGCCGCCTGACGCTGCCATATGTCCCTGCAGCGGCTGACCCCGGGCGCACCCCCAACCCCACCACCCCCTTTCCCGAAAAACCCCCCCCCGACGCAATCCCTGCAGGGCTACCCGGGCGCACCCCTCAGCGCCACCACCGTGTTCCTGGTAGACGCCGCCTGACGCTGCCATATGTCCCTGCAGCGGCTGACCCCGGGCGCACCCCTCAGCGCCACCACCGTGTTCCTGGTAGACGCCGCCTGACGCTGCCATATGTCCCTGCAGCGGCTGACCCCGGGCGCACCTCTCAGCGCCACCACCGTGTTCCTGGTAGGCGCCGCCTGCAAAGCGTTGGCCACAATCGTCACCTACCCACTTCAGATGGTGCAGGCCAAACTGCGAGTAAGTCTCGTCACTCAATAATACACAGTCTTTGGACACCTGCCTGTGTGCTGTGTAAATGCCCATTTCCGAACCTTGGCTTGAATAAATAGAACCGACGGCGTCGAAGCCAGAATGCGGTTTGCAATGGTACATGTCCAAACTCCAGGAGTAAAAATTGCTTGATCTCTAACCGAGCAAACGATAATAAGACTTAACAGCTGAAATTAGCACGGTTATGCTTGACGAGAGCAAGGTAAGGCTACCTGAGGTCTGCAATCTCTCGTTTGAATTTAAATTCTCGGCTTTGTGTTCCTGCGGGTCAAACTTAAATTCGCGGCTTTGTGTTCCTGCTGGTCATTATTGGCGAGTGCTGTTTCAACTGTATAGCCGGCAGGTGGGCGGTGTGTGTGTGTGTGTGTGTGTGCATGTGGTGGTGTTTGACCGAGTGACCAAATGACCCGGCCCGCCCTCGGGCATGAGCGATGTCGGAGTTCGAACTCACGCGTTTCCGAGTTTATCCTTGGTAAGCATACGTGTTCAGGATTCTGACAAGCATTGCTTTGGTGATCTCCTTATTAACCGTCGCCTGGCCGTGTTGGTCGGCTCTGGAGATCCCCCTTCTGGTTGTTTCCGCGATGGCGGCCAAGTGAGTAGACGCATAGCCACTAAATTTTCAGTAGCTAATTATTCATCTGTTTTGCATATTTTGCAAACGTGTCGGGTGCAGGTCATCAAAGGGCATTGACCTGGAACAGATCAAAGGGTTCCAAAATATTTAATGTTCTAAAATATTCAAAGTGACGCCAATCAGAATAGTGGCAATATACAAGCACCAACATCAGAACATGTCCTTTCGTCAAGGCGAACAAACTCCTATCTGGAAATGCTCACTATGGTTAAGATTGCTGACCTGAAGTCAGGTCAATTTCCGCATATTTTTTACCGTATCCGGTGATGAAAATTCGATTTGGGCGTAATTTGTCATGTCAAGAATGATGTAGAGCATGAAATACGCATTCTGGGCTAATTTGTGTCAAAAGTCAATGGCATAAGGACAGGTCACTTATGTATTTTCTGCACAATGTCATCTTATGCGGAATGTTGCTGTTCCTCGCTAAATGATATCTGAATTCGGCTTCAGCGCTGTCTAAGTCGTGCGACATGGAATTGGATGATAAGTAAAATTCCTGAGGTGACCTGATCTGATCTTACTCTTGAATTACTTTCCAAGCAGTGCACACATAGGCGAAAGCTGAAGAGATCGGTTTATCAATTTGTGCAGTGTCCCAGAGTGACCTGGGATCAGGTCACCAGGCCAGGAATTGGACAGTTTACAAAAATGTTTCAGTGGCATACCAGTTGTTCTTGGAACATAATTTTATACTTCAAAAGTAATGTTCTGGAGATATTCAAGCTTGAACTTGCTTGACCCGACCATATGCCATGACCAAACCTGACATTATAATTTTCGTATGTCAGTCAGATACAAATATTTTGTTTGAATGGTTCTGTTGGATGGACACCAGACATAATTCATGTTTTCCAGGTAGTTTTCCAGGGTAAATGTCATATCATTGGATTGAACTATTATGACCTTGCCATCCTTAGCATGACCGAAAATGGAGAAATAAAGTGTGATATAAGCTGTAGGCTGTATTGACTTCCCAATGGCATTTCCCCTGTGCCTCTAACATGCATTATTTAGAAATTCGTTTTCAAGCCTGATACTGACGTGGCCTGACCAATCTTGTCTTGATCCTTTTTCACTACGATCGACATTAATGCATTCATCTATGTTAATTTTTGCAAAACCATGTTGAAAGAACATGAGCTCCGTCTCTTCCTAATCATTTCCGGGAACTTAAGTCAGGGTCCATATGTTGATCTAACGCGACCTCGCGTTTCATTATCTAGTTTCATTATCATTATCAGTCAAAATGCAAGTCTAAGGTATGTGTCGGGCTCTTCATGACGAGAGCTTTCAAATGGTGTTCTGCATTTCATCCTAGCATGCGTTTGTCGAAAGTTAGACAGGGGCTTTCAAGAGCCCCCGGTCCGGCGATGGCAGATCTGCCTGCCGGCACGGCGGGGGTTAAGCAATTTTCTTGAAGGTTCAGTTAAGATTGGTGACAGATCTTTTTAACTGCATTTGTTTCGGTCGACAATTTATTTTCTTCGAGTGGGGCGGGGATGGCCGAGTGGCTAAGGTATTGAGCTCTGGTTACCAAACGCGGTCCACCGGCGAAACAATGTGGGCGGCGCCATTAGCCGTGATCGTGCAGAAAGTGCGTCGAGAACCACCAAATAAACAAACAAGCTTTTCTTCGAGTGACCGCCTGTCCAGGCACAGTTACTGTTGTGGAAAGTTCACCCGAAGCTGTGCTGATGAATCTGTACCGAGCACCCGCTGGCACGCCGTGTCGTTTTCCCACCGCGTCGACGGCCGTCGTGTGCGGCCGTGTCTGGCTGTACGGTGTGCCGGCGTAACCTGTACCGACTCGGCAGCATGGCGGCGTGGCTCGGGACGACGGCTCACGGGAGGTGCGCGTCCTGCGGGTGCTGCTCCTCCTCTTCAGGTGGGTTAAGACGCGCGTCAGATCGGTGCTGATGCTCCATTTTAGACCAGCTCAGGTGGACTTCGGCCCAGTCCTGGCAGGTTTGTGTCGATTGGGCCATTGTTATAAGGTAGGAACAAAGAGCATATGGATGGGCTCTGTATGACCAACGCAGTCGATGCGCCCATAAGCCAAAATAACAAACCAAAGAGCATATGGGTAAGTTTTTGTGTTGTTATTGTTTAAACTTTTGGCTGTCCCTGAATGATTGAAGGGTGTTGCTGTAATGCGTATGTCGTCGCTCGTGCAAGCTAGAGCGGGTTAATCCTGCGCCGAAATGATAGGGATTGACGCCAGAGGATAGCCGTGGTTCACAAATCCTAGTTCCCACATATCTGTCTAATGGGGACGAGTGGTCTAGGGGTAAGATGCTCGTCTCACAATCGAAAGGTTGTGGGTTCGAGTCTCACCTGTCGCTACCCTTCGCCCGCGACCAATCGGCGTGAGAGATTGGCGACGCTACATGACTCAACGGTCGACGTGTCGTAAAACCAATAACCAACCAACACATCTGTCTTTGGGGCTTAGGGGCGCATCGACTGCGTTGGTCATACAGCAACACATCTGTCTAAAGAAGGAGCAACGAAAAACCGGCTCTTAGTGGACTATGACTGACTACGGCTTCATGGCTGCCAAACGTAACCGTACAGGACACGCACCTCCGGGCAGCGCATTGACAACCAGAAAGCGCGCCTTGCAGGTCCACGAGCCATAGAGGAGCTTCTTCTCACAGAAACACCATTCGGAGATGCACGGTGCTCAGTTTCGCAGGTCGCAGATCCGACTCCATCGCTGCGTACGAATGCGAGATCCCTAGCCTGGTGGTCTGGCCGTCTTAGGGCGACGTTTTTGTCTGTAAACACGTACGAGGGGGTGCTGAAAAGTTCCTGGCTTTGGGAGGAAGAAAACGCAGGAGGGCCAATTGATTATGGTTGTATTCAACATGCTCCCCTCTCAGATTCACACACTTATTGCAGCGGTCCTTCAATTTTTCTAAGCCCTGTAAGAAAAACTCGGAAGATTGGACCTCCAACCACGCCTCCGTAGCATTTTGGGCATTTTTAGGCATTTTGGCACCCACTTGGTGGGCAGCGTTCTCATATTCAGAATGTTGTGGGTGATGTGGCCGGCTCTGTCGCGGCAAATCCCCAAATTCTCAGCTATGACTAGCTGAAATCCGGCGGTCCTCGAGAATCATGACGTGCACATCGTCTGCTTTGTCCTCCGTGGTCGCTGAAGTTGGCCGTCCCGACCGGGGTTCATCCGTGACCTCGAAATGACCAGTCCGGAACTTTGACACCCAGGTTTTCACTGTGGAGTATGACGGGCAGTCATCCTTCAATACTTCCTTCATGGGCGCTAAATGACCTACCCTGGTCGATGCGCCCCTAAACCCCAATCATCATCATCAAGACTTCCTTCATCTCGCCGTGGATTTCCGCTGCTCCTTTGCCTTGCAGGAAAAGGAACTTCATGACCGCCCGTCCTTCAGTTTTACCAAATTCAGCTATAGGAGCTGCCATCATGTGCTACACCTGCAAAAAAGACAAATATATATTGCATACCATCATGTTTTTTGTATCGTCCCATTAAATAGTTGTCCTACCTAGCTTGTAAATGTAATAGCCTCACCCTTTTGCGATATCCTTAAAGCCAGGAACTTTTCAGCACCCCCTCGTATACCTCATGGGTGTGGTGTGCCTGACCTGACCTGATCTGGCCGCAGACGTGACGGCCTGGCCGGCATCTTCAAAGGTCTGGAGGCAAAGATGCTGCAGACGGTCATCACAGCAGCACTCATGTTCGTGATGTATGAGAAGATCGCCAGCTTGGTGTTCATCCTGCTTCTCGGTCGCCGCCGGTAGCTGCAGAGTTACGTGACGACCGGCAGGAGCGTCTAGGAGTCTAGGAACGTCTGGTGCCATCTGAGGGAACGGCTAGGGGAGTTAGGTGTCGATGGAGCGTGTCGTGGTACATCCGACTGACGTGGGAGTCTCAACTGGGCACATTGAGTTCGGTGGGTCTGGATTGATGGAGAATAGTGTCCCAGAAGGTGGGACTCGGTGGAAAAACATCTGGATGTGCTGGTGGTGGATACCGGGTAGTTACAAATCTTGGTCTTGCCAAGTGTTTGCTGCGTGTCACTGGTTTAGGAGTTGGGCGGCATAAGACACGTTTGATTCATGCACGCCTAAGAACAAGGTGGTCAGTGTAGCATATGGACACATCTAATTTGGCTGTGGTAGATTCCACCTTGAATTCAGTCGCAGTTATTGTTTGCATTATATGTCCATGGCTATGGGTACATGTCTGACCAGTTAGTTGGTTCCACCGACGAGATATCTCACGTATGGTAATATCATAATCCCTGCCTACGCTTTCTTTAATTCTATTTTTAAAATAGTAAACTGCAGCGACCTCTCTACATGATGAGTTTAATTCTGGGATCAGTGACGGATCCGGCGGTCGAGTAGCCGTGTGGTCAATCCCTTGATGGGCCAACACTTCCCGAAAGCGACGAATAACGTGCCATATCCCCTATTATTTTGGATACAATCTAAGGTTTGGAATACTACTGCCACAAAAAAAAATCCATTGCAAGCTTCTCTTCATGTCTGCGTGCCTCCACAAGTTTATCTGCATGAAATGCTGGGTCAAGATGTCATACTTTCATTGAGGTCGGCCGGTCGGTCGGTTTGGGGGTCGTAGTTGGAACCCCCATCCTGAATCCGCCGGTATCAGGGCAGCTTTCGTTCTCAGCCTGCTCTGTTCCCGCTCAGATAAGCAGCACATGCATTGGACAGACAAGGTAAAGGAGATCGGACGCAGTTAGCTGTAAGAAACGAGTTGGTTTCAGTGACCAGGGAAGTAACTAAAGTTGTGGAAGGGAGTTCTTGTAAGGAAATGTTCACCAAAGTCAATGCCAGGGCCAATGCCCTGACATGAGGGTGCGTGAGCCGATAAATCGTCATGATGTGTGAGGTTTGCCATGTCGGTTGATGTTGGGGGGGGGGGGGTAAAGGATGCACAAAATGACATGGAACTATGTGCTCGTGTGCTTTAACGAAATGGGGACGCAGCATGACACATTGAGATGATTCTTATAGTCTGATATTTCATGGATCGCCTGCCCTGGCATCCTCTTCCTCCATATATATTGTGCAATAGTGTCAGGTTTCCCACTAGTTATGAAATGACAAAAGCCGTTTTGTTTGCTCACATGCAGTCGTTCTGTTGAATAGTCATATGTGATAGTTATTCACGCGTCCTCAAATTCCGTGTGCGCCTGCTGCTTTGTTGTATACCGGTGGCTTTCACCTCTGCGACCCGCGTGGCCCGCCGTGAGTTTTCGTGACTGTTAGCGCGTGTTGCCGACCAAAAAGAGGAGTTGCTGCTGAAATCAGACTTCGTGTCGTGTCATTCGTTCAGGGACGCTGCTCTCTCCAACTAGTTGTCGGCTGCTCGGCTCCGGAGCTGTGTGATTGGTCAGCTGCTCTGCATGGAAGCGGTGGGATTAGACGGTTGGTCATGATGGGAGCGGTGTGATTGGTCGGCTACTCGGCTCCGGAACCGTGCGATTGGTTGGCGGACCATTGGCTGGTCGGCACCGCATCTGTGTGATTGGCTGGCGGACAATTAGTTTTCGGTGCGGAAGATATGTGATTGGTTGACGGACGAAACCGATTTCGTGATTGCAGCGTATTCTTCGGTTCACCAGTAGTGTGGTGATGCGCTACCTCGGTAGATCAGTGGCGTTATGATGCACTCCTCGGCCCAACGGTAGCATGATGATAAATGCGTGGTGTTAACCCGGTTATGGCGATTGGCACTTGGTGAATACACCACCACTCGTGATTACCACAGACTCCTGTATTTGATCACTGGCAACAGCTGGGAGAGCAGTCCCCCCAGGTATCTCCACGAAGTTAATTGTTCGATATTAAACTCCAATTTTTGCGCGTAGTATATGCGTATTATATATATATATATATATATATATATATATATATATATATATATATATATATATATATATATAATCAAGCACTAGATCAACCTTGTCAACTGATGCAATAATAACATGTGATATTACTTGGTGTCTAAAAGGACGATCGATGGCAGTTAGACAGTTCGCCGTTGCTCTGGAGAGAGATACAGGTACACATTTTCGCCTTGGTGACCTGACCTGGTAGCGACCTGAAGCCTTCCACATTGATATAATTCGCTCTACCATATATATCCCGATTGTTGCGCCATCATCGTTCGTCTTTGTCATATCATTAACGATATCATTGTTCATTGTTCATACTTATGTCCAGGGTTCTCACGGAGCTAGGAGTCCAAGTCCTTATTTTTCAGGACATATTTTCAGACCGAAAAGGGAAAATGACTTAAGATAAGCACGGCACCAGAGCAGGGGGTCCAGACGACCCACCAGGGATGTCCAGCCATGCTCATATCAATGTTCATTGTTCATCACTATCATATCGTCAATATGGAACACGTTAGGCATCTATCCCCCGTGATCACCATATAGACATAGCATGCATTTCGTATCCACTCACATTTTCGGATACATATCCTTGGCATCTGTGCTCACGCGGCACATATATCCACTGCTGACCCGTTGGTTATTGGTATTACGACACGTCGACCGTTGAGTCATGTAGCGTCGCCAATCTCTCACGCCGATTGGTCGCGAGCGAAGAGTAGCGACAGGTGAGACTCGAACCCACAACCTTTCGATTGTGAGACGAGCATCTTACCCCTAGACCACTCGTCCCCCACTGCTGACCCAGTCGCGTACAAGTACACCGCACGAAAACAGTAGCTAACCTACAAGCGAAGCCTCCCTGCACGAGAAAAGTTTTCCACTTCACTTCGAACCTTCGTTTGGTTGCTTCCTTTTTGCAAGCTACAATTTGTTCTGTGTTGTAAAATGTCACTAGCTTTCCAATTAATCCTGAGAGTGACAATTGCTGCTGACGGCGCGGATTAAGTACTGTTTTACTGATATTTGCTGTCAAATAGTGTTACGGTCCTGCGTTTCTTATAAGATAATGGTGTTCACTGAACCAGGTGCGTCACTCGTACTCAATGTTATTCTTTTTGTGCGTGATATGATATTTACAGTATATATATATTTCACATTTATCACATAATCTCACCAATCGAGCATGCCAAAAGCCTAAGAAGTTGTACTTGCGTAAAATCCCCTTGAATTTCAATAACTTGGTTTGAAATTCTACATATATTCTGTTTTAAGTCACGGTTCCTTGGAAGGGATCTGAATGTTCAAAAGACGGGACTCATGGAAATTGAGGTTAGTTCAGCCTCCAGGTAAGTTAAGTCACCCCCACTATCTCACGTCCTATGGTGTCATGAAAGCTTTTGAGCCGCCTGCCGACACTGATCAGGAGATGGCAGCCATATTTTATTTGAAGTGAGGTGGGCGTGGGGCTAGTTGAGCAGTCTCGACCGGGGCAAGATGAGCCGTTGATAAGCAGTGGTCTATTAATGTGTTATATGCTGCTGACGTTTTTTTCTTCTTCATGGAACATGACACATTGGCATACAATTGTTGCTCAACCCATTGGCGTTGAGCAGATTGCTGTGTTATGAGTTATGGTGTGATAATACCAGACAAGAAGCCGGTGAAAATCTAGGTCGAACTATATTGCGTGATATTTTCTCGTTGCTTCATGCTTTTCCGCTAGAACACGTGAGGTGACACTCCCCAGTAGTCGTCACAACATTTTACACAAATAAGGCTTGTGATCAACTTACCTTACCACCAGGCTCAACTTACCCGACGCCTGTGGTGGGTTTATACAAGGACGATGTCTCAGAACAACGCATAATATCACTGATTTATAATTGTTTGAGAACAATCTGCATGCGACTCATTTGTATCCAAAAGATCACCCATTCAGAATATGGGCACACAATCAATCTGTCCCACCACAAGCGCTCAAGGCCCTCTCAATAAAAAATTGGCTAACTTACCTCGAATTCCCCTAACATACGAAAGCTGCGGATGTGCTGATTACCAATACCTATGGAATTTGTATCGAAAACTACGATCGTTCTTTTCCGAAACAAGTACTATTACACAGCTTTGTTTTACAAAAGTGCCAACCTCGATTAGGTCCTCTCTGTCTACTACAAATCCTACAAAATCACGACGTCCCCATGATTCGGGGGATATGATGGGATGCCCCATGAGCACGACTGCTGGTCAGGTGCCCCTGTACTGAACAGGACTGCTCATACAACACGAGCAGGGTGTCCCTACAATTGCTGGAATGATGTTCTCTCCAGGGGTGTCCCAGCTGGGTACCCCTAAAGCTGCTGGGATGGCTGTGCAACAGCTGAGATATCCTCTCTGTCGACTGCAGTGGTGCCTTGCGACGGCTGTGGTGCCCCTCTGCCGACTACAGGGACGGCTGTGGTGCCCCTCTGCCGACTACAGGGACGGCTGTGGTGCCCCTCTGCCGACTACAGGGACGGTTGGGGTGCTCATCTGCAGACTGCGGGGTGTCCCTACAACAGCTGGGGTGCCCCTACAACGGCTGGGATTCCCCAAAAAAAAAATTGTGCGGGAGGTGCGAGTTCCCCGTCACTCCGCTTCTGGCTCTCCACTGACACTATGCTACTTTTACTCTTATTAGTTATGGACTTTGTTCAGTGTACTCGTAGCTAGTCCTGCTATTGTTACATATTCACCTTGGTGTTGAGTATTTGTTAAATTGAAGGGTTGACCATCTCGGCGTTTTACCTGCCTGTTTACCAATTTAGGTTCGAAGCAAGTGTAACGGATGCGGGTATGCTGCAGCTGTGGTTTTAACAGCTGTTTTGGGGGTTATGGGCGCATCGACTGCAGTGGTCATGCAGCTTAACAGCTGTTTTGTGGTGTGGCTTTGTAAGGCGGGGTAGGTGGTGTGCCCCTGTATAGCCGCGACCACTATCACGCTAGGATTTGACCATCGGTGGCCTACCAGAACACATCAGTGTTGTGACTGGACACCAATGTTAGTACTTAATGTTAGTGTTCAGCTACTAGCAAGGCACGAACACTATCTCAAGCATTCATCGGTCACGTTATCGATAGCAAGGCCTCGTTCTTACAATATTTGGCTGGAGACCGCCATTGACTCTAATGGAGGCCATAGCCAAATATTTCGAGCTCCCCCGCCCCCAGTAATGCTTAAGCAATTAGAAATGCGACTTGAATGGGAGGGGGCACAGTCATGAGTGGGGAGGGTACGCCCCCCCCCCGGTTCCCCAATGTATCATGTTAGTGGAGACCTTGCTCGTTAATAATACATATATAAATGCAAGTAGAAGAAACAAAGAATGCTAATGCAAGCAGCACTTCCATTTCTCCTTCGTGTATATCAGAAAATTTACTTGATGTCCATCCGCACTCATGAACTTACCTACCGACATTGATCTAAAAGACCGAAAGCTATGCGCATGCATTAGCTCGTGGGCGTGGATGGAGCACATGAATGTGGGCGGACTGTGGCTGCGACAGGCGTAGTGATCCACCTCGCGGCTGGCAGGGTTCAATTATGCTGGTCGCGGGGAGTGGCGTGGGCGTGGCCAGAAGGGATGGGGAGGGGCAGGCTCCCGGCCGGCAGTCGGCTCGCGGCGACAGACCAGTGTGACCGTCGACTTCCACAACATGGGCGGCGTGGCGAGGTGCGCCGACTTCTGCCGCATTGTTCTGCTGGCTGCCGCCATGTCCACTTCGACCCGGTCGCAGTCCGTTCCAACAGGTGAGGACACGCGAGGCGCTGACGTGGCAGGGTGGAGTGATGCTGGGACCTTCCCGAGTGACTGAGGTGACACCCGGTCGCAGCTCGTTCTAACAGGTGAGGACAGGCGATGCGCTGACGTGGCAGGGTGGAGTGATGTTGGGACCTTCCCGAGTGACTGAGGTGACACCCGGTCGCAGTCTCGTTCCAACAGGTGAGGACACGCGAGGCGCTGACGTGGCAGGGTGGAGTGATGCTGGGACCTTCCCGGGTGACTGAGGTGACACCCGGTCGCAGCTCGTTCCAACAGGTGAGGACAGGCGAGGCGCTGACGTGGCAGGGTGGAGTGATGTTGGGACCTTCCCGAGTGACTGAGGTGACACCCGGTCGCAGCTCGTTCAAACAGGTGAGGACAGGCGAGGCGCTGACGTGGCAGGGTGGAGTGATGTTGGGACCTTCCCGAGTGACTGAGGTGACACCCGGTCGCAGCTCGTTCCAACAGGTGAGGACACGCGAGGCGCTGACGTGGCAGGGTGGAGTGATGCTGGGACCTTCCCGAGTGATTGAGGTGACACCCGGTCGCAGCTCGTTCCAACAGGTGAGAACACGCGAGGCGCTGACGTGGCATGTTGAAGTGATGCTCGGCCTTCCCGAGTGATGGAGGCGACAAAATGATAGCACCGACATTCAGCTTCGGGGAAGGGATTGGACCTCAATCAGTACCTCTTATAGCATTTTCTAGCAGATGGCAGAATTTGTTTGTTGCCATCATTTTTGAACGTCTTAAGCTTGGCAAGAGGTATAGCAAGACCTGTTGGGACTAACTAGTGAACAATTAGGAGAGCAACGGCCAAGGGAAATGCAATTCGATGACAGTACTTACATAAAAAGTGCGATATCGATGCAAACGGAATGCTGCAAGGATTCACACCGGTGCAACTCCTGAGATCGAGAGTTGCGCTGCTGCAGCTCCTGATAGCTGGCTGTCGTCTCAAAGCACTCATCGGGACATCTGTGGGTGCACCTATGACGTCAAATGTTCGACAAAATGGCAGATATTTTCACAATCTTCCATCGCCTGTAGTTCACGCCTCTAGTTGTAGAGCTTCAAAGCCGGCACCGAACGACTTATTGGTGTCGATTTCGCGATTCAACGAAGTGTTCATTCGATCTCACCAAGTCAATGGTCATGTGAGGTAACTAGAGGTCACTTGGGGCCCAATTAAATAATCTCGTCCTCATTATTTGTTTGGATATCACGTAGGATAGCCATCAATATTGATGTCCGAAATTTGTTACACTAAATTGGTGTAATTGCCATTGAAATTCATCAAAGCGTAAGCACGTCAGTGCCCGAGGTCATGTTCACTGAGATGGTCTTATATGACCGTTGGTCGTCTTTAGGTGTCATCACACGTTCTGTTAGTGATGAAGTACAATGCAGAACCGCAAGAGTGCATTCCATGAAAAGTCCGACAGCCAAAAGAAACTACGTGTAGGTAAGAACGTTGAGGACGCTGAATGAACCTTTAGGTAGTCATGACCTAATCGTTGGGTGAATTGAGGTGATCTATGAAGAATTTGTGCACGACAAGACAAGATTCGTCGTACCACAGGTATCAATATTTTGCGGTGCTTCAATTATTTGCTTGGTAAACACGAGCAAAGTTGCATGGGGAAAATATTAACCCCAGGGGGTGGCAGAGTACCCCGTGTAGGGCGCTCAGGAGATTATACCCGACTCAGCTGGGAGGTCAATTTGGCCTCCACCAACTTTTGTGTTCAATGAAATAGAAAGAAGCGGTCATCGCAATTGCCTTGCACCGTTCTTACACTCAAACAATGACTTCGGTGTATTTTTGTCTCTGTATTATCGTTAAGCTTCCAGGTCAAAGTTAAGCATCACAAGGTTCCGGCGCCGTCCGCCGATCGGTAACTGCGCGCCGGTAATATGCAAATATGTGGTAAATTTCTGGTCGTCTAAAAAATACCTGATGACACATCAACTTCACATGTGGTGCACATATGGATGCCACCGTGCTCTATCACATATCTGTGATCACTGTGCTCTATCACACATATGTGCTCACAAAATACGTTTTCCATTGTATTCTGGAGGGAAAAATACATGTCCAACTCCCCGACAATCCAAATTTTGAGTTCGACATTGTCACCAAACCAAGTGTCTAGCCTAACGTCACAAAGTCATGTAATTATTCGGTACCTGCAAAGAAACGCTATAACAAAGGACTAAACATTACGTCCGGCTGGAGATGTGACCGGATATTGACTTGTCCTAATTCTTCAATCGCGCACGATATGGGGTCAAATTGTCTCAAAGCGAGGCGTTATTTAGTTCTGTGCAGGTGCATCAAGTGTCCATGTGATATATCAACGGTACTGAAATCAATCTGGAAAAAATCCCTTGGAGTCGGGATCAAATTGAACCCCCCTCACCTGTCGCTACTCTTCGCCCGCGACCAATCGGCGTGAGAGATTGGCGACGCTACATGACTCAACGGTCGACGTGTCGTAAAACCAATAACCAACCAACCAACCAACCCCCGGTTAAGACGACCATTTGCCACTCTTCGAATTTAAATGGTGCATATATCGCGTGAAGCGGCCGCCCTACAACTTTAGATGCCCCTAGATACAACTTGAGATGCCTAGAACAGTATAATCCGTAGAACCTGACCTTAAGCCTCTCCTTTTTGCCTACAACGTTCTCCTACAAGCTACATACAGCATCTCTGCGATTTAATAAGGCCTCTGCTGACTTCGGAAATCGGATAACTCATCCTCGCGGTCTTACCACGTCCCCTGTCCGCTTTAGCTAATGTTTACATTTGATCCTCTGTTTTTCAGTGAATTTGTTCTCCGATTAATATTTCGTAGTTCAAGATTGATGGTCCCTTGAAAATATTAGATGATGCCCCTTGTTGACTCCAAAATTGCAAAATTACAATTTTGCGCAGTGCTTCACATGAAGATACAAAATAACGCCTGCAATGGCATACTTTCATTTATGAGGAGTGTCCCGAGTCCCAGCAAACCCTTGCGCATCTAAGGCACTTTTTGGGTGAATCACTTCACAGCCACATTTTTTAGCTCGAGTCCTGTTTTGCCACTATGACCTCTTTTCGAGAATTCCTTCCACCACAGTCGATATTCGTGGTGCCACCGCCGCATACTCAGATGGGTGAGTATGCGGCGAAAGGTGTGTATGTTCAGTCACATGAAGAGCGTCTTCAACCGAAACCAGAGGGGTAGACTAACCTGGATTGCAGTGTTGTGCTGCGGCACATGATGTGCAACCTAACTCTACCAACTCGAGCTACTGATATTAATTTGAATACAATGATACATAGGTCCAGTTGCCGTAATAACTGGCCGATCGGCTCCCAAAGTCCTCACCGCTGCGATCGTGTGTGCAGCACGTTATCTCGTGCATTCCGTCATATTGAAGCTATCCGCACTATTGGACCACATTTGGTTTAACTTTGAATATAGTCTAATTTAAATTCAAGTGAGATCCAAAGAAGTCTAAATTTATGGTGTTCATAAGGAGAGAAGCATATTGATTACAATAGTGACATAATTGAATTATGCCCTTTATGTACATAACAGGCGAAACAATGTTGCACGCTTCCTTTGTGCAAGGTCCGTAACATCCAGTGAAGTTTTGCCTATCAACAATGGACGAAGATTCGTGAGACAATGTTTGGTGTAATTTACAACCCTTAAATTAGTGTCAGCTGTAAAATCAGCATAAGGCCACCATAGTGGCGCTGGATGAGGAAGGGCAAGTGCTATAAGGCCACCATGGTGGCCGCTAGATGAGCAAGGGCAAGTGCAATAAGGCCACTGCAGGGCTGTTGGATGATCAAGGGCAAGTGTCATACACAGTGCAGACGAATATGTATGCGTATCAGTCATAGGCGCATTGTTTGAGTGCTTATACAGCCACGCGGCTCGAAGCATGCACGTAAGGTTGAAGTGGATTGGCATAGAAGGCATTCAGGGGCGTTGTGTTATATACTTTTGAGGGGGAAAGTGACCACTCAATGTTGGCTTTCCCCCCCCAATAATTTCAACTTTTAACATGGGATCCTGTGGAGTGTGCCCCCAAATCCATTTGGGCTCGCCGATTGCCTTCATTTATTGTGCCCCCAACCCAACCCAAACCCATCCAATAATGTTCAGAAATCAACACCCATAGAAGCATTCATCAGATTGCAGTACTAAAAGCAGAAATATTCATCCCCGTGGGACCGAACACGAGACCCCGGAACACAGGCCAAGCATGCTGCCTCTTTGCCACCCGGGATGAATGGTAAGTAACGGCTTCGGTGCAAGGTGTATTGTATCTGCCCGGGCTCGGGAATCACGGCCCCGACACCTCTCTTTGAACAAAGTTTGCGAGTACTTCAGGAGAAATATCCCAAAAGTTGTCAAATGTTAAGCTGAAAATAGCAGATTTAGCTCTGAGTGCGAATTAGAACTTGAAAAATGTAGCATTGCAATGAGTGACGAAATGAGAACGCGAAGCGCTGAACCAAAAAATGGCATTACGGTTTCAAAATCGTGAAGGTCGAGTCGGGCTGGGCCGAGCTGTGTTGGGCTTGGATGGGCTGGGCTGGGCTTGGCTGAGCTGGGCAGAGCTGGGCTGACTGCCGTCACTCTGTCATGCATGGATGTGTACGATTTTGTGCGCTTTTTCGTGTATTTGTATCGCAGTGGAGGTGCTAGACCTGGCGTTTGTCGATATTTTAAGCCGGTAGTAATTTTAATTCCCGACCGTTCGTCGATCGCCACCAATGTAACGAGTATTTGCCCCTGACAATAACCTGAATTCGAAGCTTCGGAAAATTCACTTTTTTCAACCTGGCATTTTTCCTGGACCGTGAAGACAAATTTAAGTTCTGATTTCTCAACAAGCGTGACAAATCAGCTCCATATCTTATGCTTAATTGTAAGTTTGTAATTTCCTCACAGACGGGTGCTTCACTGATCCGATTTATATGCGATTATTTTAACCTGCTTCCGACGCGGGGCGGGAGGCGCGGAGGCTGATTCCAACCCGTAAGATGTTCAGCTTCGAAAAAAATCGTAAATGACTTCACATTATAGCGCAAGCGACTTTTTTGTGACGAAATCCACCTGTTTGGGCATTCAAGATCCCCGGGTGCACCGGCATATATTGTCAACACAGCATCACCTGCATGCAACAATCAGACCAGCTTAGAGAAAATGGAAAATGAACCAGAACGAGATCGAGCGCATAAAGCTAAATTTAACACAGCAGAGCGTAAAATGAGTGATAAAGGGCAAGTCATGTTCCACAGCCAAGTACGGTACAGTCGTTTTACGTTAGAGATATGGATTTTTTTTAATGCCACCATAAACAAAGGTGAACGATGAGCAACAACAGGAAACAGGCAATGACGCTAGCGCCATCCGGCAGTTCGGTCTAGTCGACGGCCGGTGGGCTAAGTCGACATAAGGGGACCTCAACCATTGGGGACCGCCACCATCGGGGACCGTAAACGAGCCGGTGCCAGTCAGGCAAGATGGGCGATCAAGTGCTCGATACCTTGAAAAAAAATAAGTCGGACTGGAGAACTCAACCGAAGCAAATTCCAAGTCTTAATTTCCCCGTCAGAATCTTGCTGTGATGCAGAATCTCTCTTCCACCTATATTCATGAGTGCGCAAGCTATTCTCAGGGCCCATTCTGTCACTTACACATAAGTAATTTGCATCTTAGTGACGGGCGCAAAATGACCAATGCAGTCGACGCGCCCTGAAGCACAAATCCACCACCAGGGGCGTTGCTCACAACAACAAAATGTGGAGCGCTTGTTTTTGTTCTATCTGCCAACCGCTTGTTTTTGGTAAGCTAATTGTTGGATTCCCACTGATAGCTTAAACGAACGGTTATGGTCTGAATTAAATATTTTTTATTTAGGATGCTTTTTTAAAGGAGCAAAACTGGATACAGGCTCCCAAAGGGAGCACATTTCGGGACATTTTATTGTCACCAGAATAGTACCTTAATTCAAGCTATGCGACATGTCTGTTGTATATCTATTTCTTATGAGCGTATCAAAACGGGCAGAGGTTTCTCCAAATTCTTGTTGCAATTATTGATGATAATGGCATGTCTGATGCTCAGGTTCGTGTCGAACAGCTTGAAACGGGACCATCCAGGTGTCTTATGCGATTTTGATGATGAGACGTGACATTGTTCACTTGCAATATTGTTTTGATGTCGGACAACATTCTGTCTCCATGATATTGGAATCAATTGAATAACGAAGAGTGCTACCATTGGGTAAATGAAGTATTTTTCCACTACCTCATGGGCATTCACTGTTCTTCTAAAATACACAAACTAGATGGGTGTAATATGCCTTTTTAAAGAACACATTTTATGTTAACTGAAATATTTTTTGCAAAATGTATGTTTTTATTCGCCCACAAAACTTGCGTATGACCGCCAATACCTTCATTTTCGTCACTTTGTTTGATTTGAAACTATGCTGTACATGTTTTCTTCTGCAATGTGTTCATGGTATATCTATGTGCCATGCTCTCGTCTCCATTGTAGTGAAGAAATGGTTACTACATTAGTTAGTGACGGACAACTTTTCACGACATGCTTTCGCTTTGCATGACAGTTGTCGATGTATTTTCTTACCCATGTCATTTTAAGACTCTTGGAATACGCTAATACGTCTGGCACTTTGAGTCCACCATCTTTATATTTGCTTTTTAGAGTCATTCGTTTGATTCGGTCCCTTTTTCCACCAAATACGAATTGGAACATGGCTTTTTCAACTTTTCTAGCAAATGTTGTAGTCCGTGAGGGCTGCATTGTCATTAAATGCACGAACTGTAACATGAGCTCGGACTTAGGTAAGTGAATTCAACCAAACGGTGTGAGGCCTCTTCCCGTCCATGGCCCAAGACGATCTTTTATTCTTGTTTTGTATATTTATGCTCATAGCTAATTTAATCATCATTTATACTTCGATTTTGCAATTTTTGTCACTAAGATTTCCACGCATTGTGCATTGAATTTCATGCTGAGGACAAATTGGCGCCTTATCCAAAGCGTCTTTTCCTATCCACATCGCTTCAGTTTTGTTTTGCTCACTTGGGCATAGTCCGGAAACCGTCTCGAAGTCGTCAAATGTGTTGATGCAATTCGACAGAGATTTTGGATCGTTATTTAGTAGTAGTGTAACATCATCCACGAAGGCAGTTGTCTTTGCTTCTGTGTTATTCATAACGATTACCTTGATGAAGTTATAGTTACTGATTCGGTCCAATAGCGGTTCCAAGCAGATTGATAATGGTAAGCAACTAAGAGTGCATCCTTGTATAAGTCCACACTGTATTGTGTACTGCTGGGATAATTTGCCACTAACTTGAACAGAAGCATTTGATGTGTTGACGAACTATCGTCATGCGGTATGATAATCCATTTTTGAAGTTTTCTCAAAAGCCAAAAGCAGAAATTACCCTATTGGTATATTTCCAATCTACGCAGTCGGATGCTTTTTGTTCATCGCAAGCATCGCTGTTCATCGCAAACAAGATGCTCTTGTTGGCTGACAACAGGGGCTCATTTGTGTGGAGAGGCTTGTCCCTGCCACCTTGAGACCTGAGATTCAAGTGCCTCTCATAGATCTCGTTTCTGAGCTTGGTTCAGAAGAATTTCGCGATGACGGCGTCGTCATTTTGTAGGTGACGCAATAAACTCCTAAGTAAATTGGAATTATATATATATATATATATATATATATATATATATATATATATACATGTATAATTGGGTGCATCCCATTCTTGATGATGTTCGCTTGAAGTGGCTGTTCTATAGATGCATAAGTATAATTATACCGACGAATCGGCTCCTACACATTTAAAACATCATTGACAGTGACAAGTGTGCCTCGTGCCCAGTACCAGACACGACAATGCACCCGTTTCGGAAGTGCCCACCAACGCATACACTCTGGAACGTCTTCCAAAGTATGTTAGAGCTGAGAAATGATTTAACATGGAAAACATTAATGTTTGACATGCACTACCGCGACGAAACCTCTCAAAAGCGCAGTAATGGCATGATCATAATGAAAACGCAATCTATTTAGGGCCACAAGAATGAAGGAGGGTGTATGGTAAAAGAATACTTCATTAGTTGCGCACATAATTACCTTGAAATTGAAGAATATATGCACATCGCCAACCACATGGAATATATTTTCGGCGAAATGTGAGTAAATATTTTGATCCAACTCAGCAGATTTTCACAGCAATTCTATAGCTACCGTTCGCCTCATCATGCTTGCATCGCCTTGGTGGAGTTGCGATGGCCGTGTGTCGCACTGTCGCGGCAGTCTGGATGTGGTCTTGTGCCTGTGCGCAGCGACATGTGCCCGGCTATGACTAGTGTGCTGACGCCGTTGGGAGCGCAGGAAACTTAGTTTTGTTGGTGTTGGTGGGTGGTCGTGGCCGAGTGCCGAAACGGCTCCATTAGTTTTGCGTATGCGATTCAAAACGTTGTAGTCATGAGTGCCGGAGAAGGGAACAGTTGTCCATCCTCACTGGTCCATTGTCTTGCGTTGGTGGCTGTTTAAATCATAGTGCCGCTTTTTCCCAAAAGTATTCTTGGATTCCATGTTCGATGTTCGGACAAAATGTTAAACGTATGGATTCAGAAAACGTCTACTAACGACGAGACATTCGAAGACGTTATGCATGCTTCCTGGTTGCGATAGATGTTTTGTGCAGAAATACATTTATTTAAATGGAAAACAACGGACGGAGGTGACAATAGAGACGAGGCAAGGAGAAAATATGCTGTGCATTTCATTCCCTAATAAGATCTCGAAGACACATGGCCTGAATGCGCAATATTTTTGCCTGTTACCTACATAAGTATGTCTGAAATTATGAGATGGTTTTCAGGACTCTTCATATGACAGACAATATGACAACTAGTTTTAAATGGCGCTGTCAAACACGGAAAGATTCGGGGAAATACTTGGTTAAAACGTGTCAGTTTAGTTGAGGATTCGATATGCTTACTTACAGTCCTACATGTAATTTGTAATTCACTCCAAGTTTGCACCCTTGAAGCTGACACGTATCATAACTATGCACTGGAAGTTCTGTTTATCAGACGGATCTTTACCTGCAAGACAAATCGTTGATGTATCCAGGTGTTCGCTTTGAACACCACAAATGCTCGTGGTGTCCCCGTATGCCTTTCTGGTACCGTCACTGGTCGTAGAAAACTATGAATACTAAATGGAAAATGTGCCTGATCCAAGTTGCAGTAGAACATATCCTTATTTCGATGCATGTAACATTGAAAAGCCCCCTCTCCCCTAATGTTTGCTTCCTGGGTCACGCCACTGGATCTCTGAAACGCATGATTAAGAAGAAGGTGCATTGAGCATTTGCACAATTGCGCGCCTTCAGGCATGTACGCGGAACTAAGGTGATGCCCGTTACGAAACGTTCACTAAATTGCATTACTAGGAGCAGAAATACAGAACAAATCATCGCTACCGAGCACAGGACTCTGGCTCCGGGAGCACTGACCGGCCACGCTGCCGCTGAGTGGGGACGGGTGGTGGGCGCTGGCTGCGGTGGCCACGAGCTGGAACCGCAACCTGTGGTTAGCTGCCCGTGCGCCGGAATGTCGTCGCAAACTCCTCTCTTTGAAGACAGATTCAGAGTACTTCAGAATAAATATCGCAATGGGTGTTGCAACATCAAAATGAAAAGAGCAGATCCGGCTCTTAGTGGGAAAAGTAGAACTTCAAATGCTGTACCACGTAGTGGAACGCTGTTGAAAGTTGGCTGTCAGCGGAAAAGCCACCGCAAGCCTTTGTCTTAGATTAGATGAGCAAAGATTAAGTCTCACACAGAACATTGGGATGCAGAAAGGAGAAAGGAAAATTAAAAGAACACATCCGCCTCTGAATGAAACAATTATAACGCGACACGCTGGAACAGAAAAGCTATTGCGGCTCCAAAGGCGTGATGGTCGGGCTGGCCGGACCAGGCCTCTCAGGTAAACCCCATTACCACATACACCGGAATTGATTCGCTCAGGCTTCTCTCTCGCTCGCAATAATGGCATGTGCTCAGGAGAAAGTAACACGTATGCCTCCTTAAGTTCCTCCTTAAAGCCAACCAAGGATTAACTATCACTTACTGGCTTTGCTATAGTTTATGAAAACGCGGTCAGAAAAAAACTCACTAATTTTCAGATATTTATCCAAACTGATCAAAAGGAGTACTCGAACAAATGCCATGAGATAGTGTAGGGGCGGCGGCTCTGCCGTCGGTGGGGTGTGGGGCGGTGGGTTCGGTGGTTTGGTGGTTTGGTGGGTGTGGGAGCTGTGCTGGGTGTGTGAAACTATAATGGGTGTGTGAAAAGTAATGCTAATCAAGCCTAAACTGAAACTGATCTGATTGAACTATTGGGGCTTTATTTTAACTAGGACTGCACTTTAACACGGCTGAACATGGGCTGATTCTAGACTTAGACTGGGCTAAATATATCCTTTTCTGCTATGCCTGTGTGTATGGTGTGTTTCCCCGCCACCTCCACCACACATTCCCCAAACCCCAACCGGCTTGATGTTGTTTGAGCTACCGTCCCTAACACGAATTTATATGTGTGCCAGGTCAAAGTTTTGGGAACACCATATAGGTAAGTGAGTGCCTCTAGCCAAATTCGAAAGAATACGTTGTATTTAGAAAATGAATACGAATGTAATTTGTCCGTGGTTTGAATGACTTGTCCCGAGTTGGGACTTTTGGATGCTAATAGTAGTATAATTTTTGGCAATGTACCATCCGAAATAGGTGCCTGTGATAAGCCCCAAGCGGCTTCCACTGGTCCTTAAAGCTACCTAGCACACATTCATTCTCCTCATTCACTTCACATTCGCTCGTCCCATTCATTCTCCCCTTATTAATTAATTAAATGCTTGGTCCGCAAATTTAGCTCCCCCCCCCTCCCTTAGCGGTACACAAACACATATATCGACAGACCATTGCTCTATTTTTAATGGTATGTTGGCCGAGTATGTAAACCTTTCACTGCCAATCATCGCTGGCCTAACCATTATTGGCAGCGTTCCTCGCCTGGACAAAGTCTTAACTGCAACGAGGGGCTCATCGTACTGGTTCCGAGGGCTTATACAAGTGCTCTGGTGTCTTTGACTGACCTACCTAGACTTAAAGTCAGTCGATGCCGCGCCGGGCCTTATCCGCCGTACACTAGCGACCGGGTCAAGGTGTCCTCGGGCGAGCACGGATCCCTACCACGTTGGGCACGTCCCCTGGCCGTCTATATAACCTAGCCTGCCCTACCCGTTCAGCCTCAGGGCTTACGGCACGCCAAACCTGTCCGTACGTTCCCCGAAACGCTATACAGCTCCGTGCCCAAACGCATAGCGAACGGGGACGGACTCACGACCGTGCAATGTTTTGCATTACTCTATTGTCCGGCGCCAAACTCGACGGACGCAAGGTGGTGCCTCCCTTACGGTCCATCCCACCTGCATGCTATGCCCGCCCCCATCTGCGCCCCTGGGTCACAGAGGCCAGCGGAATTTCGCAGTCAAAGAACCAGAGCACGTGAGCTAATGCCCCCAAGTGTCCTTTCATCGCACCCTCTCGTAATTCGACATCATCCAAACGCAGATCATATATATATATATATATATATATATATATATATATATATATATATATATATATATATATATATATATATATATAACAACATTAATATTCTAGACAATTTAAACTGGCTTAAACACTCCATTATCATTACTCGGGAGCGTTCAGTCCATAGGAGGACGGCTCGCAGGTCGGCTGCCTCGCTTATAAATTTACTACCTACAGCATTGTTACTTCTTAGGCAAATATCGAACATGATGTGAACATCATCCCTTGTGTCGGAAAGTACACACGGTACATTCTACGTCTACTTGTCGGCTGTTGTGACCCGGTCAGAGCGAAAAGTGTGGCGCACACCCCTCAGCCCCCGATGCCATTCAGTTATGGACCTAAATATCCTTCCCTTCGTCCACCTGGTCGCTGAGGTATTTACTACCGTTAGTATGTGAGGGTCGTACCCTCACGTCATCGAGTTGCGTTAATCCCCACGGAGGATCACGGACTGCTGTCGGTACTCGCCCCATCGAAATTTGACCTAAATGTGCCGAAATAGTTTCACCCCGAACGCAAAGCTGAAGGGTATCCGTTGAGTTCAGGTAAAGTTCGAACTGTAAATAATAGGTTGCACCACGGCAGATAGGGTAGCTATAATGCTATCGTTTGAACCCCGGTTAGTCTAAAGGCCGAGTGTATTTGGACGGGGAGAGGAAGACAGAAATTGCTGCAAGCATAATTGTGTTGTATTCCATGTTTTACTTTGTCCGATCCTGCTCCGCTGCTGTTCATGTCCATCACTGCCGACTACTGCCACATAATTTCTATAATTAATATAGTATATTTACATTTATATACACCGCATCTCATTGCACCCGCATGGGCGCTAAATGACCTCGTAGTCGGCGCGCCCTTAAGCCCAAATAACTAACTCATTACACCCACGCACTGCTTACACGCACACTACTCGCCATCTCAATCCTTGCACGCGACACACTCCCTTCCTCACCCTGAATGTATCCTATTTGGTCCCTCCCATAAAACAGGTCGCCCCTTTCAGTAAAGTGAATGAGGTTGAAGAGGCAGAAGCTGCGTGATGGAACTTAGGTTGGTTCGGCAAGGTTTGGGAAAGAGGAAGACATGTCAGACGTACGACACTCACATGCCCGATGGTCGTGGCCCTCCAGCCGTCGTCACTCTCTGCCGCCCGGCACTTCATGTCACGTCAGTAGTCGCTTGCGCGCCGCTCCCGGGGTCGGGTCGCGGCGCCGGCGCTCCTCGCCCGACCCGTGCCTCTAGTGCCAGTCCTTGTATGTTTGAGGGTGTGACGTGTGAACGTGAGCGAGTTCGAATGGCGTTCGGTCCGGCTCTGCTGGAGGCGATCAGCGATTTACCAGCTGGCGGACGACGACGGACATCATTGTCTTTAGTCGCATCATGGGACTGATGTGTTATCCCAGCCATCGTGACTTACTGCGGCTTGTGCTGCTGGCTGTGGTGCGTGCAATCGTGCTGGTCGCGGCCCCTGCTGTTCGCCTGCCCCCGCCTTGTGTCCGGCACTCGATTCCAACCGGTCCCTGTGACCTTGGAAGCGGCGGCACATCGCTAGGTGACCGCGTGCCCGCCGGCACTCGGTCAGCGATGCCGGGCGGCCTAACAGCGAGCTCCGGCGGCCATCCTCGCCGGCGCAGGCGCGGCAGGCACGCGCCTGGTGCCAGGAAGCGGGGGAGCAAAGGCGCCCAACGCCGAAAGAGGAACCTATGGCCAGCTCCCGGTTCAAGACTCAACATTTGCGTGCTGAACATCCAAGGCATTAAGCCCAAATTACTGGAAATATCTGAAATACTACATCGCTACAAGTATCACATCATATGCCTGGCCGAAACCTGGCTGAAGCCTGCAACGCCCAACAGACTGCTGCTGCTGCCTGGGTACCAGTTGTACCGGGCCGATCGCCCCGACGGGCGAGGGTACGGCGGAGTGGCGCTGGCCGCCAGGGAAGGCATCAACGCGTCTCCCCTGAAAATAACAACGGCTGTCAACCATCCCAACAGCAAGCTGGAGACGTTGTGGATGCTGGTTAAGCCAGACAGTAAGCGCCAATTCATCATCTGCACCGCATATCGTCCACCGAGACGGAATGTGACCGACGTGAAAGTGGACTTTGTAGATCTGGAAGCACAATTCCAACGTGTGGTTGTTGACTATCCCAAGTCCAAACTTTTTATTTGCGGAGATTTAAATTGTGACTTGCGGAAACCAGACTCGGACCAAGGTAGGCGTGCGCTGTCTAATTTTATTTTTGATTACTCGTTATTTCAGTGTGTGACCTCGCCCACCTATTCAACTGGCTCTCTCCTTGACGTGGTTATCACCAACTGTCGTGACATTGTGCAGCACTGCCGTACACAATTTTGTCACTTTAGTCCGCATAGATTTGTTCGTGTTTCTGTCAATGTGCCCAGATCTAGGCCGAGCGGCGCCACTGTTCGCTCCCGTTGCTTTCGCCGTACTGATCCGAATGTTTTGCTTTATGATCTTTGTTTGGCTGACTGGAGTTCTGTTTTTAATTCTCCCTCCGTCACGCTCAAGTGGGACTGTTTTCTGGCCATCTTTTTACCCATCATTGACATCCATGCTCCCATCAGGACTGTTAAAATCCGGAACCCTAGCGCCCCGGTCGTATCAGATGGAACCAAAGCTTTAATGTGTCGCCGCCGTGGTGCGCTGGCTGTCTATGGGCACCAGTCTACGGAGTACAGGGACGCCAACCGAGCTGTACGATCGGCGATTAGGTGTGATAGCCGGGACGATGTTGAGCGGTGCATCCGTGAGGATGGGCGGAGGTCAATGTGGCGCCATGTCAGGTCATTTGTCGGCGGCAAGCAGGCCATTCGTAAGCTGCTCGACGCGACAGCTGATGACCTTTACCGATTTTTTGTCCGCGTGGGCCCGTGCGTGGCTGACGAGGTTAGGAGTATGGGAGCGACGCCGAGTATCTCCTGCCGTTTGCCGCGTGTCGGTGCCTGTGCGCTTACCCTGGTGCCGTTGTCGCTACCTGAGCTGCGAGCAATCGTCTTCGGGATGAACGGCTCGTCAGCCTCTGGCGAGGACGGCATCAGCATCCACATGTTCAGGGTGTGCTTCGACTCGATAGGTGGGGTGCTCCTGCATTTGGTCAATTCCAGCATTACCCAATACGATGTTCCTGATTCTTGGAAGCACTCCCTCGTCCATCCCATCTTCAAGTCCGGTGATCCCTGTAACCCTTCCAATTTCCGTCCTATCTCCATCGTCCCAGTCATCGCGAAAATTGTAGAGCGTGCCGTCCACCAGCAACTCTACAATTATCTGTCCGATAACCACCTCCTCTCCCAAACTCAGCACGGCTTCCGTCCTCGTCACTCGACGGAAACCGCTCTGACCTCCATATCTGACCAGATCCTATCCGCATGTGACTATGGAGAGGTGTCCCTTCTCTGGCTGCTGGATTTGAGCAAATGCTTTGATGTGATAGATCACTCAAAACTCCTGTCAAAATTAAATCTCCACAGCATGGATACTTCCTGGTTTTCGGCTTATCTTCGGAACCACACCCAGAGTGTCAGCCTTACTGACAGTCTGGGTGTCGTCCAAAAATCTGCCCCGTTGCCCAACAGCATCGGCGTTTTTCAAGGATCATCTCTCGGACCTCTCCTCTACTGTGTCTTCGCCAACGACCTCAGCCTGTTCGCCGAAGGCGCAGTGGTTATTCAATACGCCGACGACACCCAAATTTTGGTCAGTGGTAAGAAATATGAAATTCAAAATGTCGTCACTCATATGGAAACAGTTCTGGCCTCCCTCGACATCTGGTTTCGAGCAAATGGACTGAAAATTAACGTAACTAAGACACAGCTGATGATGTTGGGCAGCCCACAAAATCTGCGTGCCTTACCGGATATCACAGTGAAATTTCGCGATCACGATCTACCCACCATTTCGAAATGCAAAAATATCGGTCTTATTTTCGATCGCCCGCTCAGCTGGGACTCGCACGTCTCAGAATTGACTCGGCGTTGTTTTGGAGTTATGAGTGGTCTGTCGCATCTGAGAGGGCACCTTCCACCTGCCGTCATCTCCGCGCTGGGCAATGCTCTGGTCTTCTCGCAGATCCGCTACTGTATTTCTGTGTATGGTAACGGAGCAAAAAAGAACCTATCTCGCATCCAAAAAATTATAAACTACTCGGCAAAGGTAATTTTCGGCCGAAAAAAGTTTGACCATGTTTCGGATCTGCTGAGGAGGCTGGGCTGGCTCA